>VCHN02004252.1:0-12290 GCA_007115665.2 Sequoiadendron giganteum | reverse complement strand
GACGCTTGAGATGAAGGTACTCCAGGGTGGAGAACCAACTGATTTGATGGCGCGGTCGCCTGGTAAGATGGTTGTGGAACTGGATTTAATGCTGGAATTTGCTGATTCCAGGTTTGTATTTGACCGCTCGCAGAACTTAAGCCAGTGTATAGTGAGGGACCAGTTGTATTTTGTCCCATGTTTTGGCTCACTTCAATTGCCTTAGCATAAGCTAAGTTCATATCGGTGGGAGTGGGGTGAGCTTCTCTCACAAACATTGCAGTTAAGGGGTCCAAAGCGGTGTAGTAGCTTTCTCTAGCATCCGTGATAGTGTAAGGAGTTCGTAATCTTGTGAGAGCCTTCTGGAATCTATTGTTAAACACATGAATGGGCTCTTTTTCCTGCCTCCTTACTTCTACAAACTGTCTGAACAATTCTGCGGGAGTGATGGGAATACCAAACTTTCCGATGAAGGCCGTCTTCATCTGTTCCCATGTTCTGATTGAACCGACCGGCAAATGTATGAACCAATAATGGGCCTCTTCCCCCAAAGAATAGGGGAACAACCTGCAAGCTACATCTGCGTATGCAATCTGCCTATTGCGTAGGTGGTCTTCAAACATTTTGATGTGATCCTCAGCAGTGCGGTTTACGTCGTGGACGTGGAATTTGGAGCAAAAGCTCTCTGGATTCTTTGGCATGTCATGATAGTCGGCAAACTCCAGCGGAGATGGGTTGGTAACCAACCAGGTAGCACCATTTGCAACTGGCTGAGCCATTGCTTGCCTTCGCCGATATACAGCTGTTGGAGTTGTTCGTTGCTGCTGCTGGATTGCTATTGGAATGGTATCTCGAGTGGGTCCTTGCTGGGCAAACCTTGAAATGCTAGGCGGAGTTCTGAATAAGCTCGAGACCTCTTCACTGCTTACTGCTTCTTCACTTGATTGAGCTTCTTCGTTTGATAAAATTTCTTCACTTGAGGGAACTTCCCCGTCCGATCGGGTACCTTTCTTTTTCCTTGTTCTAGTAGGTAGCTCTAGCTCTACAAGTTCCTTGGTTGAACTGGGTGCAGACCTCAAAATTCTCTTCAACTTATCCGGCGAGAAAGAACTGATGCGATCCAGGATGAAGCTGCTTCTTTCACTGGCGAGGCATGGGAGCAAGTGGCTGTCTTTGATTCAATAAATCTCTCTCAATAGCAACTTGGATCTCGATAGCTTTTTTTTTTTTTTTTCGCAACACCAAGCTCGTTCGCATGTACTCAGCTGCACTTCTCTTTGTTCTCCACGCGAGGTTGTTCAATCCTGAAAGAATATCTTCTTGGTCGTCGTTGAATCCCAAATTTGGCTGTAGCCGCGGAGATATCCCTCTATGAGGTAGCACCATCTTGGTACATTACACTTTTGTAATTTCTTTGCTTCACTATAAAAGTAGCCCTCCTTCTAGCGCCAATTCTGTTGACGTGCCTTTTGTGACAGCGCCAGCACAGAATAAAGTTGCCCAACGGTCACTCTATTCTCTCTTGATGAAAGTGTCCCACATGCTAAGATTGCTTGAAAGTTCATGTGTTCGACTCCAAGGTTCCTTTTATCGCGAATAGACTCAGTTGGTTGATGTGTTTTGCTGGTTATTTCAAGGGGACTTACGTAGTTGTTCAATTTCGTGAAGCAATTAGGACATGAATGATTTGGCAATATGGTTCTGGTATCTAAACTGACTCGGAAAATGCAGAGTTTAAAGGGGATAGGGATAGGGATTCTACAAGTCTACTTCTAAAGGGTGGAGGATGAGGATCGACTTAAACAATCTTCAAACCAAACTTTGCTTTGTCTCCTTTCGAACAACTCTGACAAAGTTGGTGCAATCTTCAAAGGATGAGAAAATGTTCAAACTATGACACAACACGTTCATACCGTCAACACGACGCATACAAACACATGAACCATAATCAAAGTTAAGTGCTGATACTCCAGTTGACCACGCAAGGCGAACTTACCATCAGCAAGTCCGCTAGTGGTATGGACGAGAAGACTTGCTCAAATCACAACGCCACACTCCACAGCTAACAACTACTTGCATGAAATAAAATCTATTTTGCTCTATCTACCTTGAATTGGAAAGACGAACAAGCCTTGCTAGCTACTCACAATAGAAGATAGAACCACCAAACAATGATAAATCTTTATATTATGAGAGTGTTCACAACAACTTCTTACAAAGTCCTCAATGGGAAAACTTCCTTTCCTCCTCAATCTAAGCTAACTTCTAAGCTCTACTTTCTAACTTCTATCTCCAATACTCTCTAGCTCTGATCTATCTCTGATTCTAATTCTAATTTTACAAATGAGGGGGGATGCCCCTTTTATAACAAGTCCAATTCAGTGGACGGTTCAGATCAAATTACAATGAAGGGCTCAGATCGAGCCACCTATGCCCTGATTAGGGTTCCTGCCCTAAAAACCGCCACAGAGAGGAGTGGGCAATGAATGCACAGAATATTCTCCACTCCCTTGCAGGAATCATAATGAGCAATTAATGCCCACTACCATCATCAAGAAGATCCTCATCAAGCAGCGCGTTCCCACTGGCCTTCTCCCGGATAGCAAACTCGATCAACCGGGCCAATACCGCTTCAACCTCCTGTGTAGAGATCGGTGGAATATGGTTGAGTTGGAACTCCAAGATCAAGTACTGGGTCATTCAGACTGATGCAGTAAAGATTTCTTCAGCGCTCACAAGCGCCCCGGTATGCTGACTATGGGCTCAGAGAACGTGGAGACATTCTCAAAGTCATCCGGTGACAAGGGGACCTCACTGAAGAATGGAGGCGCTTCTACTTTCAAACCATCGCTAGCTTATCTCCTCTCGACCAACTTAGCAAATATGGCTTTACTGTATTATGACTCCCCCCAAGATGTTGCCCATTGCCTTCTTCACTTTAGCTGAATCTGCCCTTGCTGCGTCGTGAAATCCACGGCCTGTGACCACCGAGGAGTACCAACTGGTGAAATCGTACCTATCACCTCTCTGAATTACACTTCCATCCACTAAGGTTTCTAGAGGTACATGCATCAAAGCCCCCAAACGAAGTACAGTCTTCGTTTGATAGATGCGAGTATCACTCCAGGCCTGATCTACTATATCCATTCGTGCCAAAATATTTGAGGCCTGTCGATAAGCATCGGCAAGGTCCTCCATGACTTTTCCTGTCTCAGTATGAACACGGCTAACCCACTTGTCTGCCTCCGTTTCCATTTTCTTTAAATCCTCTAAGGCAACAATTGACTCATTCGGAAGCTCCGATGGACGTTCTACTGCTGGGTCTGCTGGTTCACCTGGACGTGCTAGATTCTGCATATATCCTATCAAGGCTTTGTGCTCCTTCTTCAATTTCTTATACTTCCTCCGTATGAGCAACTCATCCTTCATCGCCTGAGTAGGGAGTGACACCGATAACTTCTGGGCTCCCGAGGACGACTCCAACTTCATCGTGGTGATCACATAATTTTTGCCTCTCTTCGCTCGGATCACAATCTTTCCCTTAATAGCCACCAAGCGTAAGGCGAGCCCGATTCGGGTTTACGAGATCTTTGAAACTTTCGGGCCCTTTTTCTTTCTCTCGTATGACCGATCTCCTGAGGAACTCTTCCATCTCTATGGCTGGATCCGTGTCATCCTCGGGTTCTCTCCTCATTCTGTCGGAAAGCCAATCAGGCACTGTCTGCTGTGGATTACAAATGACAAGGGGCTGTTCTTCTGTTGCCTCCATCTCGTGCACTTCCTCTCTTCTTGCACTGGTTTGCTCAGGCTCATCCTCCTCTATAATCTGGGTATCTCCCGACCCTTGGGTCCCTTGTTTTGTGTTTTCCTCTTCTTCCAAAGCTGTGTCCAACATCTGCTGAAATGGGTGTCGGCCATTGTTTCCTCTTCCTCTTCCTGTTGGCCGCCCCTGGATAGACTGACACTAGCCGATTCTCGGGCATTGGGCTGATCTACCTCCCCAAGTCCCTGCTCTTCCTCTAATCCTGCCCTCTGATCGGCAAATAATGAGACCACTCTTAAACTCGAAGATTGAGTTTGTGAGTGCACGGGTGATGCTTGTTCTATCCTCAACGGTATCGGCTGGGTTGGCACTTCCACTTGTGCCCTCGATGTCTGAGCAATTTGTTTCCCTCATTTTACCGATAACGGCCTTGGGTCACCCATCAAGCTGTAAGTAAGGGCTATCGACTTGCTCTTAAGTCTGCATACATGTCTGTCGACCCAAGTCCTGGTAAAAGTCATCACCGGGATAGAAAGAGTGTCCAAGTCCATGATCTCTGGCTCGGACCAATCAGGTGGTGGGACAGGAGTATCCCTAACTGACCCATAGTCGGGTTGCATGACGCTGACATCCTCCTCCACCTGGTCGGGAACTGGAATAATCTCACATTCTCTAATCAACTTGAGAGGAAGTCTGGAAAACATCCTTCTTGTTATCTCAGCCTCATCCACTGCATTTGCCCAAGTCCTCCGTGATGAGCTCTCAGGCTTTATTCAACGCACCATCCGGATGTTCCCGTAAGGATCGAAATCCTGCCTGCCTGTGTGATATGACAAATGATAAGATTGCAGCTCGTCCTCTGCCTCTCGGGCTGCCTGCAAAGAGGGACACACCTCAACGGAATTTCCCATGGTGATAGGGAAATCAAGCCCACCCTTCTTTTTCCTTTTCTGAATCTTATCGTAGGCAATCAATTGCCTAGATATCTCAAGCATTACTATGTGATCAGTGGGGTATCGTGGTAACCGATACGGATACGAAGTGAACCCCTGCAGCCTAATATATGTGAATTTCGGGAATTTGATGAGCCAATACCCATATTCCTCAACTCCGTCAGGTTTTTAGATATTCTCAGCGCGCCCTTTGCCGCCGCCCTGCAATGTGCATCGAATGCATCATTTCTTGTCCGCTTATAGTTGGCTGGCACAGCAGCTGCAAATGTAGCTGTGTGCAGGCTTCATGAATTTTGAATTGACCAGGGGCATAGCCGATTGGCTCTTTGTACGAAATCCCTCTGCACTTAGTCATTCTGGCCAACATGTAAATCACATATGAGCTCATGTAGAAAGTCTTCGTCACCTTCAAGCTCCTGAATTGCTCATCGAAGTGGTTGCTAATCATCCTAGCCCAATCGACACACTCTTTTCCTTCCAAGATGATCTCGATGAAGTAGAACATCCAAGGCTCGAAAATGTAAGCCTGTGCACTCCCATTCACCCGGCTCAGCATCATTATCAAATCACAATATTCTTGTTTCACGTGCTCGGCAATTATCTGCTTTGGGAGCTTAGTGCGGGGTGGCCTCGGCTTTTGCATCCACACTCTGTTGATGACTGCAGTGACTCTTTCGAAAGAGGAAGAGTACATCTTATCTGCCCTCTTGTTTGTCCTGTATAACATCTCCTCAGCAGTTGGAATCCCAAATGCTTCTCCGATGGCATCGGGTGTGAAGTTGGCGAGCAGTTTACCATCCGGAGAGACGATCGTCCTACGTTCTGGCGTGTAGTGATTGGCGCACTCCATAATTAGCTCCGGACACTGAATTGCTGGCGGAAAACTAGCAGCTGCGTAGATTCCACTCTTCATTATATTATGTGCCGTGACGGATGGTTGATGGCCCCCTAGCCCGAACATCCTCGATTTGAGTGCATTCAGATTAAATGAACCAAGGTTGGTGTCATTCAATCCTGCCAACTTTGAAACTATTGCTGACTTTGGGAGAAATGGCTTAGCGAGCCTCTTAATCATTGCCTGTCGAGATGAGCCAGCCTTGCCTGCTTCAGTGTTTGCAGCTCTGCCTGCGGCTCTGCTTGTTCCTGCAACATCCTTTGCGCCAGCCATCTGCAAAATAAAATAGAAGGATAAGCTAGACTGCAGATTTTTAAAATAAAACAATTCCCGAGATGGCTGCGAATACGGAGTTAGCTTTGAAAATAAAATTTCTCAGCATAAATTTCTAACTCCAAACCTCGTACTGTATAAAAATCTCTGAGTTTAGAGACAACTCTCAGCAACTGCACTTCTGACTGGTGAAGAAAAAACGCAGCAAGCTAATAACTTTCAGCAATGTAGCTAATTTCTCCAGCACAAATTGTTCGAACCTTGACTTCACTTTGTCAACTTCAGCAGTTAGAGGAATAAAGAGTTGCCAGCAATATGAAATTTCAACCTCTTCAACTTCTCAACGCTTAAACTTCGCAGCAACTCCACTTTCAGCTCTTTGAGAATTAAATTCTCCAGCAACTCCGGAAAATAACTTCAACCTTCAACTTCGAAGTCGCAGCAACACACTTTCAGCTTTTCGAAAGAAAGAGTCTCGGCAAATGAAGATTTCTCCAGCACTTCGTACTTTCAGCAACTCAACACTCCGAAATAAAATAAACTCTCACGGAATTTCTCTCCTCAGCCACTTGGAAAATATTTTAATCTCTCCAGAACCTCTTCAGCAACTTCAACTTCGAAATAATGTGAGGAGAAATGAGAGAAGAGATTGTTTAAATAACTTTTCCCGGAGAATCCTGCTAAGTAGTGCTGGGGCTATTTTTAGCACCTTCATCAATTTTCCACTATCTTCGTTCGGAATCTTCTAATTCAAGCGCAGTAGTGGGCTAGTCGTCAGCCGGTTATTATGGCAGTCGCCATTAATAATGATTCCTTCTTCTTCAAATTTCGAATTTTCCTCTTAGTCTGCCAGTTAACTCTTGGCGATTTAAACAACTCGCGAGAAAAACAATCACTTGACTTGATTTAAAATTCCATTTTAAAATCTCGCAGTGTTTAAATAAATTCAACTCGAAAAAAATTCGTGGGAGTTGTAAATTTATTTCCAACTTTTAAAATGTCTGTCATTTAAATCCTTCGATTTCATAAAATTTGCCTTAGACATTTTAAATTCTCTCATTAAAATGTTCAACTCCGGGTGATTAAAAATTATTTGCGTGCTCGAAATAATTCGTCCTTTGAGATTTAACTTCCGTCAGGAAAATAATCTAGGCAAAACGAGTTTCCTCTGAAAATATTAAAATTTCCCTTAGGAAATTAATTTTCAAACTCTGTTAACTCATGGGTGCATTTTGAACGGGTTCATTTGATTTTTCACTTGACCCATGGAAAATATTCATCGATATCAAATCTTCCCCTTGAAAAAAAATTCGTCAACTTTCAACTGCCTTTGGAGAATTTTAAAACTCATCAAATCATCCTTCCATGCCAAGGGCGTATTTTTCCCCAGTGAAATGTTATTCCATTTAGAAAAAAATTTCTAACATTTTCTCTACCATAGGCGCATATTTTTGATGAAATATTTATTTCATTTAAAAAAAATTCCTCACTTTACACCTCTGGCGCACTTGATCCCTTGGCATTTATTTTTTGCGACTTAGAAATTTTCTCCAGTCATCTCACATCTTGGGCGCATTTCACTCAGTGATGTTTTATTTTGCTAGCTTTTACCCTTGCCACGCCTTAGAAACATTTTCAATCAAGGGCGTATTTAGCATGAGCCACTTTCATTCTCCACACTTAGAAAAATTTTCTCCAGCAACCTTGGGCGCATATGGGGTCTTGAGCTTTCATTTTCTTGACTTAGAAATTTCTCCAAGTCCTAGCCACTTTATCTTGCCTTGGGCGCATATGGGTGTGTCTGGTTTTATTTTCACCACTTAAAATTTCTTCAAGCCATGTATCTTCTTGAGGGCGCATTTTGACCTCTCTACTTTCATTTTATGTCTTAGAAGAATTTCGGCCTCCACCATCCTTCTTCATCATGGGCGCATTTGCTAGGCCAAGCTTCCATTTTGACCTTAGGCGTTTTGAGAGAGTCATCAAGGAGGGCGCATTTACATGGGTCTACTTTCATTCTTTTTGCCTTAGACGTTTTGAGTCTTCAATCCTTGAGGTGAGGGCGCAAATCACTAGGTGAGCTTTCACTTTCCACGCCTTAGAACTTTTTCAAGGCATCACTACCCTTGGGCGCAAATGAGGTGTTGCACTTTCAATTTCATACTTAGCCGCTTTTCACCTATCCTCTTCTTCCTTGGGCGCAAATGAGACCCCATGCTTCTGTTTTGCTAGGTGGGCGCATTTACACATGTGAGCTTTCATTTTCACCATGGGCGCATTTGGAAGGGGCTACTTTGATTTTCTGACTTAGCGTTTTTGAGAGAGTCATCAAGGTGGGCGCATTTCCTTGGGTCTACTTTCGTTTTCATGACTTAGAAACTTTTCACCTCTCTCCTTCCTCTTTGGGCGCATTTTGAGGTATGAGCTTCTGTTTTATGCCTTAGGCGTTTTTCAAGCCTCTACCTGTTCCTGCTCTTGCATTCTATTTTAGCAAGTCGTGCTATTTTTAGCAAATCCCTTGATTTTCAACCTCTAAGGCTCCGTTTTGCCTGAAAATTTCATCAGATGATATTCTCTGCCTTGTGAACCTGTTTTGTCAGTCCTCTGCCCTGACCTGCTATTTATAGCCACCTGCTATTTATAGTAAGTTTGACTTTCTGACTTTAGTAGCTCCGTTTTGCCTGAAAGTTGCAACGCTTGATCTTGATGGCTTGAGGGTTACTCGGACGCCAACCTCGGGTGCAGACCTGCTATTTATAGCCGTGCTCTGACTTACTAAAAATAGTAAGTTCTCCGACTTTACTCAAATTTTGCCAGCAGGTACCTTGAAGTGTGCTGACATGGGTGGGGTACTTTGTTTCGGCTATTTTTGGATTTTACCCCCCATAAAAGTGGAAACCCTAATTTGATTTGCATGTATCCCGAACGGTCTCCGTTTGACTTCGTTCCTTCTGCATGTCGTTCTGCTTGCTGGACTGGAGTGTTGGGCGGCTGCCGGAGTGTACCTGCTAAAAATAGAAACTGTCGGAAAAGTGACTCATCCACTGCCGGATGGTTTTGCATGTCATATTGCCCGCGGGATCTCAAAAAACCCAGAAAAACCCAGAAAACTGGTCTGCATGCACGTACTGGCTAAAAATAGTAAGTCCTCAAAACTCGATCTTCACTGCTTGCAAGCCACACCGTTGCGAAGCTCTCGAAAAACCCATGAAGAAAAACCCGACATGCGTTGAAAAACACTGCATGCGAACCCTAAAAATAGCCTCCGAAAGCTGAACTCTGAAAGTGGTTGTCTCGGTTTGCATGTTATATCACTGCGAAGGTTTTGGAAAACCCAGAAGGATTCTCCAGACATGCATCTGAAAAGCCCATGTGGAAACCCTGAAAATGGCTCTTAAAGCCCAAAATGCCAAAAATAGTAAGTCATCTGATCTGGCTCAAAATTTACGTGTAGACAGCTTGATGTCACTCGGATGCAGTGGAACTGACAGAATTCCAAAATCTCAATAAAATAGTCCCAAGTTGAATACTTACTAAAAATAGTAAGTTGCCAGAATACAGTGAAAATTTAGGGGGACTCTGCTGGAAGTCTTCTGACTACTGCTCTAAGCTTAGACTTCAATTTTATAACTCAGTCTGACCTTAAATAAGCCTGAAGGATGAAAACCCTAATTACACAGACTTGACCAATGTTTCAACCCGGGTCAAACGACGGGACAATCCCCGGAAGGACCAGAGACCAGAGAGAGAGCGAACCAAAGCCAAAAGACCAGACTGGAGCAAGATTTAGGGGGGGTCCCCATCTTGATGGGGTGATGTGTGAAAAAAAAAGGTCACAACATCTGGCGACTCCACGGGAAAGTGTTGAAAAAACACTTTGAAAATTAAACCTTGGTCAATCCCTCTAACCATCATACGGAAAGGATACTTACTCAAAAAGGGAGAAGAATCCGATATTGGATCAAAACACCTTCATCTGAGATCTCCTGACTGATGCGTTTATCTTATCTCTAAACCATCGTGACTCCCGAGATCGATTATGGCAGGTTATACAAGTATCTTAACTTCAAAAGCATCCCGGACATTGCCTCGCTGCCAGTCAGGCGTCTATAGCCCCGACGAGGTTGTCGCTACAATTCTCACGAATATTGCTCCACTGCCAGCCAGGCGTCCATAGCCCCGGTGGAGTTACTCGTATATTCCCAAACCAATATTCAAAGTACGATATTTCTTTTATTTTCTTTCTTTTGATATTTCCTTTTAGCATATTTTCTCCTTTTCTCTTGATTATCCGTCAATTCCATAATTGGTTGGTAAGCAATGAAGCTACCAATGGGTTTGAGAATTGCAGTGGCGCTGAAGCAAGATTTAAAATTTTCACTTGCCGTAATCCCTCCCCAGGAATCAAAATGACTCAAAGCAGCTTGTTTGAACCAATAGGACATGATGATCTCAGGCTCATGTGTTAAGACACAATAACTGATTAAACTCCCGAGTCGAGCTTTTATGAGACCGGATGATGACAAGAGGAAAACAACCTTGGCATTCTATTGTTTGCATAAATTCATAAAACCCCCATGGCAGTAGACCAATTCGCGCAAGACAAGATATCATCACTTCCATCGCAACGGAAAACCCTAAAATCAAGTCCATTCTGAACCCAAACCAAAACCACTTGAGCGGACAACTCAAGGGAAGAAACACCAAAACCAAAAACCCAAAGGGCAACAAACCAAAACCAAAACCCAAAAAGGGAACGGGAACAAAACAACCTAATCTACTATGTACAAAGTAGGATCCAGGAGGGATCCTACGCTTGGAAATAATGCTTGAGGAACTGCCCATTGACTGGCAATGGGATATCCTCTCCTGTTAGCGTTTTCAATCTGAATGCATTATCTCCCAGGATCTCAGAAACCTGATACGGGCCCAACCACAATTTGTCGAACTTGTCGTGATCACCTCTTCTTTCGTGGGCTTTATCCCAACATAAAACTAAATCTGAAATCCTGAAGGCCTTAACCTTGGCCTGCTTGTCGAACCATCTTTTCACGACTCCTTGGTGCTTAGCCAGATTTTCCAATGCCTCATCTCTTTTCTCCTCCGAGTGCATCAACTGAGACAACCTGACTTGAATTCGGTCTTCGCCTTCCAGATACTCCTGAATAAACTGGAGAGTAGGGATCCTTAACTGAACTGGGAAGACGGGGTCTTGCCCATACACCAAATGGTAGGGAGATGTTCCCAACGAATTCTTCGTTCTAATCCGGTCTGCCCACAAGGCAAACCTTAACTGTGTGTGCCAATCCTTGGGGTTCTTATCCAACAGCTTCTTGATAGCATTCAGCAAATTCTTATTTGTGGACTCTGCAAGTCCATTTCCTTGGGGGTAGTAGTTGGATGAGAACTTCAGTGCAATCCCATACTCAAACGTCCAATTTGAAAACTTCAATGATGAAAAGGCGGGGCCGTTGTCGCACACCAAAGCGTGGGGGCATCCAAACCTTGTAATAATATTCTCTTCGAGGAACTTAATGACTACATCTGTGGTGGAAAGCTTGAGAGCTTGAGCCTCTGTCCATTTGGTGCAGTAGTCGGTGGCTGTCAGTATGTACCTGTGCTGTGCCGAGGACGGTGGGTTAATCATTCCAATAAAGTCCAACCCCCACTTGGCAAATGGTCTGACTTCAATCACTGGTTGCAAGGGCATAGCCGGATTCTTTTCTCTGTACGCAGCTGTCTGACAAATGTGACAAGCCCTCACATGCTCATAAGTATCCTTAAACAGTGTGGGCCAATAATACCCAGCCCTTGAAATCTGATGAGCTGTGGCCAAACCACCTCCGTGACCTGTCCCGAATTTCTCGTGGAAATGTTCCATAAGCTGCTTAGCTTCTCTTTTTCCTACACATCTCAAATATATACCTTCGTGATTTCTTCTATAAAGCACTGATCCCTGCAGCATGAACCTCTGGCTCTTCATTCTTAAAGTCCTTCGTTGCACTGGATTCAAATGTGAGGGACACCTTTGGTTCAACAAATGGTAAACAGTGTCATCGTACCATTCCCCTGGGGACACCTCTTCCAGTATATATGTTTGTTGTACCAGCCCAGGTCCTGCCATTGCAATCGTTTGTGCCAATGCTTGTCCTCGGACTAACTCCATCGGCTGTATCTCTATGTCATATTCTTGCAAGCTGGCGACCCACTTGCCTCTTCTTTCTCCTAATTCATTTTGCATTAGTACTGTCTTTACTGTGGCATCTGGAACTATTGCATGTACTTTGCTCCTTAGGATGTAGTGCCTGAACTTCTTAGCTGCTTTTACTAGAGCGTAAGCTTGCTTTTCTACATTGGCGTACCTTAATTCTGCTTCCTTCAATGGAGTACTCATGAAAGCAATTGGGTGTTCATCCTTTTCTTCCGC
>VCHN02000404.1:0-39916 GCA_007115665.2 Sequoiadendron giganteum | reverse complement strand
AGATTAGGTTGAAGTTGGATTAGAGTATAGGTTTGACGGTATATGGTTGAAGGATTAGGTTGAGGTTCCAATGTATAGGGTAGAGGGTATAGTGGTTGAGGTTTCAGGGTTTAAGGGTTGAGGGTTGAGGGATTAAGGATTGGGGCCTGAGAATTGACGGTTGAGGGATGTTGAATGTATAGGGACATAGAGGGTAGAGGGTAGAGGGTTTAAGGGTTTAGGGTTTAAGGGTTGAGGGTTTATGGATGAGGGTAAAGGATTGAGGGTATAGGGTTGAGGGTCCAATGTCTAGGGTAGAGGGTATAGGGGTTGAGGGATTAGGGTTAATTAAGGGTTGAGGATTGAGGGTAGAGGGTAGACTAGGGTTGAGGCCAGTATAAGGGTTGAGAGATTAAGGGTTGAGGGTTAAGGGATTAGGGTAGAGAGTTTATGTGGGTTTAAGTGTTTAAGGGCTAATGAGGGTTGAGGGTAGAGGGTAGAGGCCAATTTAAGTGTTTACTAGGGTTTCATGGCTGAGGGTTGAGGGATGTTGATGTTTTAGGGTTGAGTGTTTAAGGGTTTAAGGGTTGATTGTTTAGGCTTGAGAGATTAGGGTAGAGAGGGAGGGATGGATGAAGTGATATATGGAGGGAGAAGTGAGATAGAGAGAAGGAGAGAAGAGGAGGGAGGTATAAAGATCTATGAGGGCTGAGGTTCCAATGTATAGGGTAGAGGGTTGGGAATTGAGGGTATAGAGTTCAGGACCTATAGGGTTGATGGTTTAGGGTATTGGGTTGAGGGTATTAGGGTTAAGGGATTAGCGTTGAGGGTAGAGGGTAGAAGGTTTAAGGGTTTAGGGTTTAGGTTTTAATGGTTTAGGGTTTAGGGTATAGCGTTTAGGGTATAGGTTTGAGGGTATATGGTTGAAGGAATAAGTTTGAAGCTCCAATGTATAGGGAAGGGGTATAGGGGTTGAGGGTTTAGGGTTTAAGGTTGAGGGTTGAGGGTATAGGGGTTGCTGGTTTAGGATTTAAGAATAAGTGATTAAGGTTGAGGGTTGAGGGATCTTTTGATGCAAGTGAAATGTAGGATATCAATTGAAGGCCAATGAATATTGGGGAAGGATTTTTTGTTCTAACACCCATAATCCCTACTAGATCAAAACAATTAGGTGCTCAAATAGGTACTAAATTAGGTGCTAAAGCAGGCTCTAAAGTGGGCGCTAAATTAGGAGCTAATTTAGGCACTAAATTAGGTGCCAATTTAGGAACTAAATTAGGCACTAATTTAGGCACTAAATTAGGCACTAATTTAGGCACTAAATTAGGCACTAATTTAGGCACTAAATTAGGCACTAATTTAGGCACTAAATTAGGCACTAAATTAGGTGCTAATTTAGGCACTAAATTAGGCACTAAATTAGGTGCTAATTTAGGCACTAAATTAGGCATTAAATTAGGCACTAAATTAAGCACTAAATTAGGTGCTAAACTGGGCTCTAATTTAGGCGATAATTTAGGTGCTAATTTGAGCCTAAATTAGTGCCTACTTGTTCTGATCGATGCAAAAATGCCAAAAGTATAGACATGGAGGAACTTACTAGCATCGAGAAAGACCCTTGAGCTCTATTAGTAAATACTATTATTGATCCTAAAGTATGGTCTGTCACCTATGACATCACTTATAAAATCTATTTCAGAAATTGTGAAGGTTATACTTTAGCTATTGTTGTATATCTCGCACATAAAATGGTAAAGGAAAACAAGCAGTTTGATTTGTGTAGCCTAATTATGGAAAACTTTATTCAAAATGTCAGATTGTCTTTTCTCAAGGGTTATCCTTTTTGGTTTGGGTATTTTCTTATATGTTTGGTATTTTACTTTCTAAGTTCGCTAGGCATGAGAGAATGTTAAGTGGGAATATGGCAGCCCAGTCAGAAAAAAATTTTATAGGTATTTGGAATGTATGGAAGACAAATAAAGTGCATGCAAAGACTATTTCTTATCCTTGCATAATTATTTGTGCTTTAGTATGATAGTCTTTGGTGCTATTCCTAACAGTTGTTTTGAGGAGGGTTCCTCCTCTGATAAGAAGGAATTGGAAGTTTTTATTGGCGGTTCCCCTCTGGAACCTAAAAAGAGGAAAATTAACGTAGAAGAGGTCATCACTATCTTGGAAGAAAAGGAGAATGAATAAGAGTCCCTTCCTAGTTCTGAATCCTTCAATCCTGAAGACATTCTAACGATGTTAAATAAAGGTGATATGAAAAATATTGGTGAGCTGTGGTGTGCCTCCCCTTTGGTGGATAGCCTGAAAATTGACGATGCTTTGGTTGAGTATCTACTCAAGAAGGGTATTGATATTTTAGATGTTTCTAACTCATTACCAGATAACCTAGTAGAAGTTGTTGAAGAAATAATGTTATTGGAAGGACCCGCAGGACATAAGTTTGAAGCTATGGTTGAGAGAAGATTTTTCAAAGCTAAACATAAGTTATCTGAACACATTGGTGAGACAAGAAAATGCATTAAGGAGATGTCTAACATCTACAAGTATTGTCTTTCGTGGCCTACAACTATCGATAATTTTAGAAGCAAAATTGACGCCATTGAATATGAGATGAATAGTATTGGAAAGTGTTTTTATTTCTTCAAAGAAAAAGATGGAAAATAGAGAATAAGACTTGGAGAGTTGCAAGTGGAGTTTTTAATTTTTTAGAGATAGAGGGAAGATGTGGTTAGAACTTTCTGGTTGGTCAAAGAAATTGTTAAGGTCTACTTGGATCATCTCTCTAGAATACTCTCTAATATAGAAGATTGTGAGCGACAGTGCCTATCTCTAGACTGGTCATCCTCATTTATGTTGTTGACTTTGTTGGATAGCATCTGTACCAGAATGGATTATGCATTGCTAGCTTGGAAGAGGATTCTTCCTACTGTGAGAGAAAGGTACAAGAAAAAATTTCATGTAAAAAGGGTTATTTTCACTTGAATGTTCAAAATGGGGAGTTAGAATTTATTTGTATATAGATTGTCACCATGTGCATATGTTTACATCATATTTTTTGGTTGTCCTTTGTCCTTGATGTCAAAGGAGGAGAAATTGTTAGGTAGAAAGGGGAGTGTGAAGTGAAAAGAATGAAGAATTGTGTAAAGGTGTGTGGAGGGTTATGCATTATTTTGGCACATGTTTCCATCAATAAAAAAGGGGACATTTTTGGAAGAATGAAAAAGAACATCTAGTTATGCAGAATTTGTGTTTTCATTGATGCCACCATGCTGATTAAGTTGTCATTTTTATCTGGTACTCTGAACCAGTATGAAAAATAAATTTACATTCTCCAGTATTCTGTTCTATAATCATCCTCCAGTGATAATCGTTTCTCACAGTTTTGGGAGATGGCTTTTGGATGTTGGAAGCCTATATGTTCAAGATCTCATATGTTCAAGTGCTTGTATGGCGAGTTGGCATTACTACGGTTTTGCATTTTTCTATTAGGTCTATCTTTGGCCGACCTAATAAACAATTGGTGGTATGAATTAATTTTGTATTACAAATGAATGTGTAACCTATTGTAAGATCCAAGCCGACATGATATAGTTGGCTACATAGTTGAATTATTTTTGGAGAATTTTTATACTAAATTGAAGCCAATAGTTAGTATTTTTGGTAAATAAAGATTGCATCTAATTAGGTTGACTTAATTAATGTTTACAAATGTATTAGATATATATATATGGGTAAACCCATAATAGTGGTTTACAATTTTGGTGAGGAAGGAAATTTGTAAAAATGCTCACACATTCAAAATTTCATGTTTGAAAGGGTTCGTTCGAACTAGGGGGTTCGCACGAGGCCAAAAGAGGGGTTCCATCGAATCCCTAGTTCGAGTGAACCCCCTTTTGCATGGTGGGTTCGCTCGAACCCTATGATGTCACGTTTCTTCATAGAAATGAATGGAAAATTCAAAAAAAGGGGGTTTCAAGTGAACCCCCCTTCGAACGAACCCCCTTCACCCTTTCAAGCGAAGGTGGGTGAAGGGGGTTTGTTCGAAGGGGGGTTCGCTTGAACCCCCTTTTTTGCCCTTCTCCCCCTCTTCCACCAAATTTTAGCAGATTTCTACCCTTCGAAGCTCGGGTTGAGGGTGAAAATGGAGGAGACTTCACAAACCCACATGGAAGATGGTAATCCTTAGAACGAGCTATCCAATGAATATAATTTTAATATTTTTTGGTTTTATTATGTATGTGTTTTTTTAGTTTTATCAAACATAGGTTGTTCAACAAAAATCAAGCTCTTTGTTTTGCACATGTGGAAATAAAACAGATTATGAAAATATTTTTTTAAAAAATATGTTCGTGCTGGGTATTGATGTCCTTGATCCATTAAAAAAAAAAAAAAAGAATTTTGATATATACATAAAAAGTTATGTTGTGTACAGTCCACCTATGTTTGATTTGCAATTGGTTTGACTTCGAAACTTGATTAAGAAAAAGATATTCAATAAAAAACTATGAGACCAAATGAAAGTGCTAGATACCGTAGTTGCAAATCTAAATTTGAAAAAAATAGAATTTTATCCTTCATATAAAACAAGTTATGTTGTATACGGTGAGTGTCACTTTTAAAAAATGTTGTTTTCTTAAAAAAACCAGTTTTCGTGGGAGATGGAAAAAAAAGTGCAATCTGATTCCAAAAAAATTTAAAAAAATATTTTTAGAATCTACAAACAAAATTTGATGAGACTGTAGTTTTCATCATCTTCAAATTCCTCATGGTTTAACCGCTATAGGTGTCTAAATGTGAAGATTAAATTTAAAATAATAATTTCAATGTCCAGTTTGGCCAAAAATTGTAAACCACTATTGTAGGATCATCCATATATATATATATATATATATTGGATAGTTTTGAGATTGAAGAAAAAGAAATGAATGTGAATGTGAATGAAAGTGATTTGAATGCGAAGTATGGTGTGAAGTGTGCAAAAATGATGAATTCTGTTAAGTCTATTTATTGAGCATCAAAGGAACTAACTCTACACTTGTTTGGTGTAACCTCATTAGTTCATGCTCTGGTTGTAAGCCATTTTGTTATTTTAATCCTTTTGTAGGTAGTGAGCCTCCTTCTTTTGATAGTGAATCCTCTTTGTAAGTAGTGAGCTTTTGTATTTGGCAGTGAGCCTCTTTTTCTATCCAATTTTGGAACTACATTATAGTGTGAGTTAATCCTCACCATGGTTTTTCCCATTCTCGATTTTTCACGTAAAAATTTTGGTGTTCATGTGTTGTGTGGTTTCATGTTTTTTTAATGATTTTTCTCATATTTATTGGTGTATGCATTAGAGTAATTGGATGGTGTTTTTTCAATAAGTTCAAGAAGATACCCATTCACCCCCCTCTTATTATCTTGGGTATTCAATAGGATATGAATCAGATGAATCTTCTTGCAGAGAAGAAGAAAAAACTAAATGACAAGAAGTGTAGTTTGAAGAGGAAGAAACTCTGAAAAAGGTTTCTAAAACTCCTATGTATGTGCAAAAGAATCATTTTGATGAATAGATCATTGGTGATAAGAGAAAGGGTGTATTGAAAAGAAGGAAAGCTACTAAAGAACACATAAATATGTTTTTACTTTCTAAAATTGAACCAAAAATAATGATTGAAGCATGCAAGGATAAGTATTGGATCAAAGCTATGGAAGAAGAACTAATTTAGATTGAGAAGAATTAGACTTGTGAACTTGTCTCTAGATCAAAAAACAAGAATGTGATAGGAACTAACTAGGTATTCAAGAATAAACTAAATGAGAGTGAAGTGGTAAGAAGCAAGGCAAGACTTGTGTGTAAAGGCTACTCACAAGTAGAAGGAATATAATTTGAGGAAATATTTTCTCTAATGACAAGAATGGAAGCTATCATGATGTTTTTGGATTTTGTAACACATAAGGATTTTAAATTTTATCAAATGGATGTGAAGTCTACTTTCTTGAATGGAGAATTAGAAGAAGAGGTATAATATAACAACCAAAAGGATCTCAATTATAAAATAAACTGGATATAATCTACAGATTGAAGAATATATTATATGGATTGAAGCAAGCTCCCAGAGCTTGGTATGCAAGATTAGAAAAGTACTTGTTACAACAAGGATTCAATAAAGGTACCACAAATAGAAATCTTTACTTCAAAGTTGAAAAATATCAAATCTTGATTGTGGTTGTATATGTTGATGACATAATTTTTGGAGGAAATGAAGTTATGTGTAAGAAATTTGTAAAAGAGATGTAGAAAGAGTTTGAAATGTCTATGTTTGTGGAGATGAATTTCTTCCTTGGGCTTAAAATCAATCGAATAGATAAAGATATTTTTATTTCACAATCAAAGTATGTCAAGAAAATGTTGAAGAAGTTTGCAATGGAAGATTATAAACCAATATGTACCCATATGGTTACTAGTTGCAAGTTGAGTAATAATGATGAATCTCTTAATGCCGATCAGAGCAAGTATAGATCAATGATTGGAGGACTGCTATATCTAATTGCTACTATATTGTATATCATATGTGTGGTATGTCTTGTGGCTAGATTTCAAGAAGATCTTAAAGAGTCACATGTTGTAGCAATAAAGAGGATATTCAAATACTTGAAGGGCACTCTAATTCATGTCTTGTGGTATCAAAATAATAATGACTTTACATATGCAGATTGGGTTGGTTGTGAAGATGATAGGAAAAGTACAAGTAGCGGTGCTTTCTTTCTTGGATGCAGATTGGTGTCATGGCTAAGCAAGAAACAACATTCAGTGTCTTTACCTGCTTTATAGATAGAGTACACTGTAGCAACATCTTGTTGTACACAAGTATTATGGATGAGGCAAACATTAAAGGATATCAGAGTGGTATATGATGAACCAATTTCTATCTTCTATGATAATATAAGTGCTATCAATATTTTAAGTAATCTGGTAATGCATTCAAGGACAAAGAATATCTCAATTAGGTATCAATTTTTGAGAGAGAAGGTTGTAGAGAATGAAGTGAAGCTTGAATATGTTCCTACAAAGGATCAAGTTGTTGATATATTTAGTAAGGATCTTCCAAAGGATACTTTTGAATATCTTCAAGATAAGTTGGGGGTTATTGCCCCTCCTTTGAACTATATGTATAATAAGATGCATCAGTCTAGTGGATATCAAGATCCATTCTTTAGTATCAACTGATCTTGGCGGCTACCTCTCAAGGCCCGGAGTAGGTAGTGGCATTATTAGTTGAGTGAGTTTTTGAATTGTGCAATGGTTGTTGATTGATGCAATTTGTTGTGTGCTCCTAAGGGGGAGTATGTAGAGTAGTAAAAGAAAGGAAGTTGTAGAGTAGTGGTGAACAATATGATTATTTTCAAAGGGGGAGAATGAGTGATTTAAATATTTTCCCTTTAACATCTATGTCAAAGGGGGAGAGAATCATGTGAAAAAGACAAGCTACAAAGGAGGAGATTGTTGCAAGTATGTGCAGTTGGTTTTGTCACTAATGTGAATAACCTTTGGTGTTGTCATTGGTGTCAAATATATGAGAAGGATTTTTTTGCAAGGATGTGTAGCTAGTTTTGAGTTGGTGTTGTCTCTCATGATGCTTTGATTAGTTACATTATGTTTTCATTAGTAAGCCACTAGTGTCAACCTCTAGTGTTGCTTTGACAAGCTTATGTCTATGGATATGTTATCGTTGAGTTGATATTATGTATTTGTCTTGGTGGTGATGAAGAAGTGATGAATATGTTGAGTATGTATCTTCGGTGCTTGGTTTCCAAGTGTTTTTGAGAAATTTCACATAAAAAAAGGAAACAGTGTGTTGTATTGGTGTTTTGTGTTGCATAGTAGTGTTCTAGTTTCACTCCACATTTCTTATGTATTGAAGATTTTCTTGTGTAGTTTATATATGTTGATTAGAGGTGTTCAAAGGTGTTACATTCAAAATATGGCATGCTAGATCATATTGCAGAGGAAGTTTTGTTTACCAATGTGTGAATTGTGTATTGTAAAGGTGTTTGGGATAATTTTTTTCACTCCGCCTTTCTTTAGAGCATGGTTTCAGGTCTTGCAAGCTTGGAAATGTTCTTTTAATGTTTGTTTCTTTATTTAGTTGAAGTTGTTTAAGGTTTGGTGCTTCAGAAGTCAATTTCTTGAGTTGTTGTGTATGACAGAGTTATTTGAGTGTAGTAGGTGTGTACATTCTTCAAGTGAAATTTTTTGTGAAGGAATTTGTGAATTTTAGGGTGTTTATGGAATATTCTAGATTGTGTTCAAGTGTTATGTGGTATCCATGAGTCATATTTTGGATTTGAGAATGCATGTACTTAATTTTTAATAGTGTTTGACTAACCTTGGGTGTTTACACTACTTGCAAAGTTTCTTCGGTGTTTTTGGAAGCATGGAAAAGCATGTATGAGTAGACTTAGGTCCTAGCTAAGGTGTGTTATGGATTTCCTTCAATCCTTTCCATCCCAAGAATGTTTTGGTGTTGACCTAATTTTGATTTACACAGTTGAGGTGCATTTATGACCTTGGACAACGTTTTCAAGGTTGAAGATGGTATAAATAGGTGTTGAGTTGTTGAGGGAAGTTAAAATAGATGACTATAATGTGAATGATGTGAATTTTAGAGTTGTAAGGTGTGAATTTGTGTAGTGTATTGTGAGCTTTCATTTTTTAGATTACTAGATGGAGTGAGAAAAAGGTGTCTATAATTTTGTAGTAAGACTACGAAGGTTTTGGTGATGTTGTGGTGATTTTTGTATTGCATTGAGATGGATTTCTCAAGTTGTAACATTCTTTTCTATCTTATTTTCAATTCTGGCAATGAGCCCTTCTTTCTTCTAGGCAATGAGCCCTTTTGTTTTGGTGTTGATATTACTTTATATTGTGAGCTAATCCTCACCGTGTTTCTTCCATTCTTGGGTTTTCCATGTAAATCTAGTGTTTCTTTTTGTATGGTGTTGATTTTTTTCTATTTCTTTTATTTTATTTCATGATAGATCATTTTAACAAATTAAGGGTTAATTAAATTGATGTGGATTTGAATTTTTGTGAGGGTTTTGAATTTTTAAGGTACAACTAATTCACCCACTCTCTTAGTTGTCTCAAGTGAGTTCAACACTTCCTTCTCCAAAATTTATAGTCCCCTAATCAAAATTGAAACCCCTCATTGCATTGCATTTCTAAGAGGTTTTAATATTTCATTTTTGTAATTGATTGTTTAATATATAATTATTAATATTAATTTTATATGGTTAGAGTTCTCTTAACTTTCCTAAAGAGACAATCATCAACATAAATAACAATATCTCAATATTTTGGTCCTTTTTATAGAAACATGTCACCAATCTAATTATTTCCTCTTTTAAGAGTGTCTTTTTAGACCTATTACATGTGCTAGAAGGCCCTCTTAGAGCCAATCTATTTCATTTTTATTTTACTTCATTCACTACAAAATAACTCATCTAAATGGGATGTCCCTATCATTAAATATTCATCAATTTTTTTCTTTCCATAGATTCTAATTCATCTTAAATGGGCTAGACTTCCATATTCTAGCCCAAGTGGAACTAAAAAATAAGCATATTCCCAATTGATAAATAGAGATAAGAGATATTATGAGATGGAATTAGACCATTTTAACTCACAATAGTGATAATTATAGAACTTAGAAGAATATGATTAGCTAAGTAATAGGTGATTGGAAGTGTTAGCCTATTTTTCCCTTTGGGTCTAAATAAATAAATATTGTGATGATCGTAGGAATTTAAGAGTCTTAGTCTGATCTTAAATGACTTTGTCAAGTCATGTTGAATGTGTTATATAAAAAAGTAGGGAAGAGCTTGAGTTCCGTGTGAATAATTCTATCTTCCAAGGTTTTGTTATGCTTTGAGTTTCTTTTCATGAGAGCTTAGGGTTTCATGATAGCCAAGGCTGTCAAGGCAAGATCAAGGAGTTAAAGTGATCTCTGCTTAGCCTTAACATTTTCATATTGTTATCAACTATGAAATAGGGAATAATGTATCTTCTTCTCTATTATCAATTTTGTGTGGAAATATTACTATTTTTTAAGAGAAGGCAACTTGAGATTTATGCATGGTAGTGTTGGGCAACTAAAATTGGTAAAGAGGTTTAAGAAAAGAGGCCACATGATAGGTAGTACTGAAATAATTTGAAAAAATTTTAAAACCCCTGGTAGATGTTATTTATTATTTTTTAAAGCTTTCACATACCTCTTGTACATTATTCCTATTACTATTTGAGATTGAGTTATGTTGGGGATTGCCAAAAATATTAAAACCTTTGACTAAACTTAGCAAAAAACCCCATATTGTGGTAAATATATCAAAGGTATATAATGTATTTAGTATAGGACATGGGTATATAATGTTTTTGAAATATAAAGAGTTACCAGAGACTGATAGTTTACTTCAATTTTTAGAGCAGACCTCACACACTGTTTCCAAAAAATCATTTTTCATCGTTTAATGGAGATGACAGAAGATTTGTAATGAAGAACCTTGTGACGTTTGATGCTTTGTGATATCAACTCAAGGATGAAAATCTTTGCATTATCAAGTTACATTACCCAGTCACTTCTGGTAACAAGGATAACCGAGGTATTAGTGGTGAAGAAGTGATTTAATGCTAGAATGAGGAGTCAATCCTTAAATCTTGATGGAATACATTGGTTTGAATAGCTCCTCTTGGAAAATGTCTTGTGTGGTGTTGAATTCTATCTTGCATGTCATGAACCTAGAAATAGATAAAGGGATATAATATGCATTTTCAGAACAAGTGTCAATCTCTATAAGTGTGGAGGTTAAATTTGGAGAGAGATACACAAATTGTTGTTTGCATAGAATGGCTGATATCATGCACACCAATAGAGATAAAATCCAGGAAAGAAATATATTGTTTATGTTTCCATGATATTGTAGGAAGATTTATATTTCTACATGGGATATGGGTCACAGATCATCAATTTATAATGTTGATACTCTTTTGTTGGATGAGGCCGATTAAATGCTTATTGTTGGTGTTGACTGATATGTTGAGAATCTAGTTTAAGGAATTACACTCTATTCCATGTCAAAAATTGAATATCCAAAGGTGGAAAATGTATTATTTATTCCAACCAAATGAAGTCTGGATTATATTTCCATATCAATAGGCTAGGTTCTCTAATACGAGGGATTACATGGTGATATTTCTCAGAGTCAATGACAACAGACTTTCCAATTTTTCGGAAGGGCACTTTGATTTTGTGGATATTGGTCTAGTGGACAGGTTTGCAAAATATTCAGTGCTCGACATGCATTGACAAAGTGCACATATGTCAAGAAAAGGGGTATCGACATCCATCAAAACACACTTTGTTTGATGTAGGTTGTAAATGCTCTAACTGATATGTATGTCATAAATACTTGTAGAAGTTCATTGAAACTTTGAAGGTGTGAATGAAGGTGACTCATGATCAAGATGAAGGTTTAGAGAAACATGGCAAGGGTTTTCATTTACATAGCCCTTGTTGCTAGATGTCTTTTATGGTGGCAAGAGTCATGGTGCATGTTATGGGCATGGTGTAAAAGGTAAAGGATGTGTAGATAAAACCCTTAACATTTGTTTTGCAAGATTAAGGAAAATATATTGAAAATATTATCTAGATTCAATGGTGAATAAGAGGAATCTTTTGGTCTTCAGTGCAAAGATGAAGGATATTTCTAGGGATTTATCAAACAAGACTGAAACTTTGAGACATGAATGAAGGTTTGAAAATATTTTGAGAGGGATTTTATATGTGCACATCATGAGTGCATGGTTTGTAGTTCTAGTTGTATATGGTGATTTAGTAAATCCAATTTTCATATTGTTGAAGAAAAGAACCTTGCACTGGTACAATAAAGGAAATTGCACAATGTTGCCATTAGAATGAAGGCGCATAAATTCCTTGCACCATCTAATTCTCTATATTTTAAAGGACAACCCACACACGATTGGTGTTGTAGTGGTTGGACTAGTAATATTGGTTCATGAAATCTCAATTTTCTTCTTGATGGCATCAATTTTGTTTCTTTCTGCTCTTTTTTAATTATATATAAAAGACAATGTTTCCCATAGATGTCTTATGTAATGTTGGAGTGTTTCTTGGAGCATTCTAGTGGTAGGTTTGAGGATAGAGATTATGTTCCAAATGCCCTTACTGATAGCCATTGTCATGTCGAGACAAAATATTTGAGTGACATTTTAAGGTAGTGAAGCATTTGAGGGGTTTTCCTCTTTTGAAAAGCTCGATGGTTGGGGATTTTGGAAACATCATAAGAATCTAGAACAACTTGAAAAATAGAGTCAAGGGTGGTTATTAGGTAAATATATTAGCATGGGAATTTTCTAAAGAGCATGATGGTGCCTATCTTCAAATGAATTGGACCTTGAAGAATATCATAGATACATATCTAGATAGGTATCTTTGTATGAAAGGAAAAAATACCATTTTCATTTGAATTAGATTAAGCTTATAGGTTCAAAACCACCTCGTCTGCTAGTATTTAAATTGTGCCAAGGTATAGATATTTTATTTTGTTTTGACTCAAGCATGAGTGAACTAGTTAGTCCCCCATGAATGGTAGATGATTCCATTACTTGTTGGGATACAAAAGTGGAGATGGTGTAGACTAATTTGCAGTTTGGAAATTTCTAATAAAGGAATCATGGCTGCTTACAAGTGGGATTAGCAATTGGGATGATAAAATTTCAACATAGGTCAGTATCAGAAAGATGAAGAGAATGAATGAAGAGGATTGCAAATTACAATGATTATAGAACTTTTTCATAATCTTGAAATAGAGGAAATGTTGCGATAACTAAATATAGTTGCCTGATCTAGCTTTATAAAATCAGATTACCAAGTCAAAGTAATTAGTCTTCAATATCTAATTGGAAATAGTTGAGGGATTTCTTATCCTATGTTGCCAAAGAGCTAAATTATTTACAAAAATATAGGAAACATGTCCTATATTTGTGAAGTAAATAATTTGAAAAGTAATAATCAAAAGCAGATGTGGCAATAATCATCATGATTGCTGAAAGAGTCAAGCAACCTCATTCCTCTACACCTTGTTGAAGGAATTGTTGAGAAATGGGGAGGCATATTTTTCAGCACCAAGTGGAGTTTTGTTCAAGCAAGAAAGAGTCTTTACGTCTTCTGAGTATGTCTTATTTTTCCTCCAATGAAGGATAGAAAGGAGAAACTTAGTCTCATTTTAAGGGATTTCTTGTTCATTCTAAATGGTGTATTGTAATCTGAAAGGATTCTTTTAGTTCTTATTCATTCTCAACGTTGTATTGAAATCTGAAAGGATTCTTTCAATGGAGGACAACATTGTAAGTAGACAACATTGTAACTCAAAGAGACATTTTGCAAGCTTGTACAATAGTGTACAATACCTTTTAAAATCAATAAAGTTAAGCAATTTTGCCTTCTCAAAGTCTATTTTAGTGTGTGCAATAATTGATTGATGTATTATCTTGTGATTTATATGAAAATTCTTTATTGTATGTCTCATATCTTAACACCTTCAAATAGGAAAAACTTGTATTTAGTCCAATCAATTAAAATCTAAGAAACATTCTAAGATACATAATAAAGGCTTCATATGAGAAAATATTATTGTCAAGAGCATTCAAGAGTAGATTTATCAGTCATTTGTTGTAGCAATCAAGATCCTAACATCATTTTCAAGACTATGTGTGTTTATATAATCCTATGAAGGCTAATATGAATTGATGACCCTATTGTCATTTCATGCCACCCTTTGATGACCCATCATTGATAGCCGATCTGAGAGATCCTACATGGGCCATCTTTTATGAATTCTCCTTGAAGGTTCCTAAAAGTAGCTAAGCATTGTGTTTTTGAATCTTCTGGTCGTTGCTTGCTTTCTTCCTTGCATCCCTCTTCTATCACCCCTGATCTCCTTCTTCTCTCTTTCTTTCCATTTCTCTTCCTATCTTTTTAGGTTTCTCCCATCAATATTTACCCTTTCCCTCTACCACCTATCCTTTCTTTTGATCTTTTAGGGGTCAAATTTCAGCCTTTCCCTCTACCTCTTACCTTTGTTAAGGTAAGAGGTAAGCTTGCCCTCTGACCATTGATTCTTGATATTCTTTTGAAAAATAAATGAAGTGTTTATTTTTTTAGGATTCAAGAATCGAGGTTCCATTTTTCTTCTTTCTTCCCTTCTTTGCAAGAGGTAAACCCTTTGCTCGACCCTCGACGATTTACTTTCAGGTGGAGGGGTTCGCTCATCCCCTCCACCATTTACCATTTCATGGTAAGTCATAAGCCGCAAGGCATCCACTGAATTTCCAACTCCTGAAAATATATATTCCCTTCTACCTTATTAGTTAAGCCCCATTCTCTTTTGAAAGGTTTTAACCTTCTCTCCCAAGTTCCCCTTTCTTCCAAATCCATCTAATTCCTTTGTTTGAACTTCTGAATGTCATACTTTTATCTTACCTCTTACCACGTTGCCTTGTCTTTGGTAAGCGGTAAGTGATAAGCCTGACCCCCAATCTTCAATGGTTGATGATTCCTTTTGGGCTTCAATTTTTTCCCTTTCCTCCTATGCTTTGTCATTGGAATGTTGAACTTCATGTTTAGCAAGGTTTAATTTCATGTGACAATAGATCCTAAAGCATTCAAGCATTTTCAAATGTCCAAATCCATCAAGCAAAGAAAGATCAAGTTCCTTTGAGAGATGTGTGTTTCTTCAATCCTCTTAGGGAAGCCATTGAAGGTTTAGTTAGTTTTAGCAAGCATCGTTAATTCATCATTTCCTTCTCCATTGTCATTATCCTTCTATCAAGGTTTAGTTACCAAGATTTGGGTTTGACTAAGGCAAACCCCCATTCCAAAATAATATTTTTTCTCTTTATGTATGTGCATATTATAGGTTGAAGAAGGATTTAAAATGTTGAAGATAGATTTTTCATTGTTGTTAAGCTGCAGAAACTAGGTTGTAGAATTTATTTATGAATTTGCAATAGTGGGACCTACATAAAATAGAAACTAAAATATAGCATCAAAGGATTGTAAAAAGTGTTTAAAAAAAAAACCCCCTTAACATTAAGGATCTCATTTCCCAACATTTCATTTTCGTGAACTTGACTTTCTTACATCATACTTTTCTAATTTTGAGATCTTTGAAACCCTAGATCTTGATTTTGCATCATCTTGTATTGCATTTCATTTAGGGTTTACATATTGCATGTTTGCATTATTTAAACTCATCACACATATTCTACCTAATAAATTTCATTAAATTGTGTTTAAGTCATTTTGATCAGCATTTTAGTCAAAATTACATTAAAAAAAGTTATCATTTTGTTCATACATTGTCAGTTAAAATGCATTTGCATTTCATCATATTTTTGGAAAAATTGTCATTGAAGAATCTATTTGCAATTAGGAACAATGAGCTTAAATATCAAGTTAAACACTCAAATTAGATTTTTAAAGTCTTGTCCTAGGACTCATTAAATCTAGGGTGAACTTATCCTAGTATAGGTGATTTTCCAAAATTTTGTACTCCTTTGTGTATATCTGCTTCATTCTCCTATACTTGAAAATCTCTATTTCAGTTTCAAAAATTGTATATTTTTGTAGTTGTTTACATTTAGTTCAATTGGTGAAAGATAATACATTTTTTAAAATCAAAATTGATATTCAAAAGTAATCATTTTTTAGGTTTTTACATCTAAAATCAATGAATTATTATATTTCATATCTAAATATTGCAATATCCTCTTCAATAATTGTATCTTGACTCCTATTTTTGGATGTTTACTATCTTTATTTAGTGCCTCTTGTCTATTTTAGGCACACATTTTTTTTGGTGAAACTTGTATGAGTATCACAACCTAGTGTCCTATTGCCAATACCTCAGTCAGACGTAGTTTGAGACTCATGACATCCCGTGTTGGTACATTCATTGTGGATATTCTCTTTTCCAACTCTTTCACTCATAGTGTTGATACTAGTCAACCCATTTTGGACCATATCTTTGATGCTATGATTGGATTCATTGGCGTTCACCATCTTAAAGGAAAAACCATCTTGTCTCTTGATATTTCTTTCCCAAATAGTGATATGACTAAACATGCACTCGATGGTCCTCATTACATAGCTAGAAGAATCAATTGCAATCCTACAAATAGGATATTAATTAATTTTATGCGTGTAGAGAATGCAATCACTTATGAATTCTTATTTGTGCGTGAAATTTACCAAGATATGAAAAACCAAAAGCATGGATCAAAACACATGATGGTTTTGATCGCCCTATGATAGGTTTGATCACTCTTCCATTAAAAGTTGGATTGAAGATATTATATGTATCATTCTCTATCATCCCAATGTTAGATCAATTTTGTGTGAAGTTAGGTTACCGATAGCTATGCTTCATGAATGGTGTCTCATATTTCATCCACAAGTGCTTGAAATTTCCACCTGATAACCAAATTTTTATAGTACATTATAGTGGATTTAATCCTTTGTCTTCCCAAGAGAAATTTTAATTGGATTTCTTTTGGCCTCAACCTATAGAACCTATAGAACCTATAAAACCTCATGGAAATTTAATTTTCAAATCCTGTCAAATTTTCAAAGAAAAGTGTATCTAGTGGAGTTATCCCTTACCAATATCCCACCTAAAACTGAAAGATCCATAGTTGTTCCTCCCACTCCAAATGTTGTGGGTGAACCTATGGTTGAAAAAAAAGCTCTCTAAAATAAAGAAACAAATTATGATTCTATTCAACCACCTATATCCTACAAGAGACCAAGAGATAACCATACAATTCCCTTTGTGCCTCCTAAAATCAAACAATTTTATAAACCTAGAGATAAAGTGGTTTCACAACCCGTTGAGGTCCCTTGCATTCCTCCCCTAAGGGAAGAAAATAGATTATTGTTGGAAAACCCACTCCTACACTATTACATGTGGGGGCAACCTCCTTTTTCATGATGTAGGTTTATTTAGAAACATGTCGTTGGTATAGGGCTTTCCAAATAGGCTCGCATGGCCCTTTTATTAATTGGCATTGACCGTTTTCTACTTTAAAGTAATTTCTCACAACATGGTGTTTAGCAATTATTTTAAAGTGGGGGAATACATTCGCATTATTTCATTTTGGCATTGACATTTTGACATTTTTTGGCTTCACTTTTGTTCACAAAGGTTGCACTTAGTGTTGCGTTGGCATAGCACATTGACCCTTTTTTGGCACCTTATAAAAGTTATCAAAGATTATAAGTTTTGGTATGGTTGACATATGGGAACACACCTATAGACCTAGTGCATCTTTCCCATTTGCCACCCCTTTTTTATGAGAACATACCTTGTGGACCTAGTGTGTGTTTCTTATTTTTCCTTTGGGGATGACCTAGTGTATACTGGAGTGCACTAGCCCTTGTTATCATATTTAATCAATGTGGCATAACATAGCTTGCTATTCCATCCTTTTCCTTTTTTCTTTTACACTGAATTTGACATTGTATGCTTGTTTATCTTGTCTTTTTGCATATATATTACACATATTTTTTGTCCCTTTGTCCTTATGTTGGTTTGCAATGGGATATTCAATCTTGGGGGCTTGATCATCCTCCTTGATCTTTATCATCCTATCTTTCTAAAATTGGTACACTTGGACCCCTCTTGACACATATTTGTCTACTTTAGTTTGAGTGTGAGTGTAAGTTCACACTCTCACTTAAGTGGAAGCTAAATCTAGTGTAGGAATTTGTTTACCTTTATAGTTTAACACTATGTTTGGGTTCCTTAATTTATTGGACTTAATTAAGCTTCTAATTTTCCAAATTATGCATTCCAAAGCCTCATTATTCATGTTTTCTGAAAGGGAAACCAACATATAATTAATGTAATTAATATTTTAATCACCTTGGAATATGTGTTTCCTAGACTTATAGGCCAAGACCCATCCACCCAAGGGCGAATGAGTCCCCTTTAAGTCCTAAGACTCACTTTTAAATATGTTTTAGGTAGCATTTTAATGATTCAAATTCATCTTGCAAGTGTTAGCCTTTTCAATCATTTTTTGAGAAATTGGATAAACACCTATAAATACATAGTCTTCTTATCAATTCAAATATAAGAAACATTCTAAAACACACAATAAAGACTTCATATGAGAAAATATTATTGTCAAGAGTATTCAAGAGAAAATATATTAGTCATCTACTACAACAATCAAGATCCTAACATCATGTTCAAGATTTTGTGTGTTGATGTCATCTTGTGAAGGCTAATATGCATTGTTGATCCTAAAGCATCCAAGCATTTCTAAGTGTCCAAATCCATTAAGAAAAGAAATATCAAGTTCCTTGGAGAGATGTGTTTGTCTTCAATCCTCTAAGGAAATCCATTGAAGGTTTGGTGAGTTTTAGAAAACATTTTTCATTCATCATTTCCTTCTCCATTGTCATTATATCTTTCTATCAAGGTTTAATTACTAAACTTGGGGTCTGACTAAGGAAAACCCCCATTCCAAAAAAATAAAATCTTTACATATGTGTAGTTTATAGGTTGAAGAAAGATTGAAGATATTGAAGAGCCATAGAAACTAGGATGTGGACTTTAATCCACTTTTCAATGGTGGGACCTACATAAAACAATTCAGCTAAAATATAACACCAGAGGATTATAAAAAAGTGTTTTCAAAAGCCCTAACTAGGACCAATTTTCCCTAGGGTGAACCATTGCTTCAACAAGCCTCTAAACCAAATTTTGGTGACAGTTGCATATGTCCTAACACTTCTCAGACCTACCTACACACTATGATTTTAGTTTTTGTATTTTCAAGAATTTAAATTTTAGGTATATCATCTAATGATATATCATCTTCTTTGAGGCACACCCTTTCATATATGGAAGTATAGTTGGTGAAGTATTGTTTTGTGATTCAAGAATTTTATATAATTTGAAACATAGGAAAATGAGGTAGGAGTTCAAACACATTGGGTTTTATACTAAATTTTGGATATTTCACAAAAATCAATATAAATAGAAAGGAAAAAATGAGGTGAATGAACCTATCTATTCTTCTATTTCATTCAGGAAATGAGGTCCTTGAAGTCAAAACCCTCTTTCAACCCTTAGGTGAGTGAATTCTTTGAGGAATCTTGCAATTTCCATTTTTGTGTTAGGAAAAGGGTCTAGATCAAACAACACTTTGGGGAGAGATATTAAAAATAGAAAATAAAGTCCAAAATGCAATCTATCAATTGGATTTAATAGATTAAGTATAAAACTAAAGGAACCTACAAATTTTCTAGCAGATCTAGAAGGGAAAAATGTTGTGTACCTCTCACAAAATGGTGTTTTTAGAAGCTATCTTAGGACTCATTCACCCTATGTTGAATGGCTCCTAGGTAGGGCTCTTCAAAATATGTTTATGGGTCATTTTATATTGTTTTTGCACTTCTAGATTCTTGATTTTCATCGTCAAAAAGTTGAAAATAAATTTGGGATCTGAGTTTCCATGAGATGACAACAAATGTGACAACTTTACAATTTTTCAACATTTGAGATCCTCAACTTTTCTTCAACCTACAAATTTGTAACACAAAAAGAGAGGGGAATTTTTTTTTGCATTTGGTGAATGGGGGTTTACCTTGGTCAAGCCCTGTATGGTAATTAAACCTTGAAATGAAATAAATAACATGAAATGAATGATGAATAAAAAACTTTGTGTCACAACTCACCAAACCTTTGAGTGAATGTTTGAAACTTGCATGAAATGGTTTCAAGGGATGTGGATCTTAATCTTGAAACTTGATTGGAAAAAATGCTTTTAATACTTGAATGGATCATGAACTCTACATCACCATATTAGCTCCAATAGCATGCATGATGCAAGAAGACTCTGACATTACAATTGGATCTTCATTGCTGCAATAATTCTTCAATAAATCTACTCTTGAAGGCCTTGAAATGTTGTTCAAATCCAACTTTATCTCTTGCAATTGAACACTTGAAAACTTAGATTAAACATAGTGAAATGACCTTACATTTATAGATATGTAACATTAATTTCCCAAAATCCAAATAACACAAGCTGAAATGTAAATATGGATTTCAATATATTAAAAAAATGCCAAAAACATAATTTAAATTTAGGTCCTAAGTCTAAGTAAGGACCCATTCGCCCATGGGCAAATGGGTCCTACGTTACTCACCTAGGACACACATTGCTCAATGAGAAGTGTTATGTGTAGGCATTGATGAATGTCAGGTTTGCTCTTCGCAAAATGCAATTAATTAGGCTTCGATTTGAATTAAAGCAGCCAATTAAAGAAAATTAACCTCAAATAAATAATGGAGCCCTAAATAAGTGTGAAAATGTAAAAAGGTACACTCTACAACACTAAAAATAAGGCATAATTAAGTCCATTTTGATTAATAGGTACCTAAACTTAATGTGAATATGTAGAATACATATTATGACACTAAATTAAGGCATAATTAAGTTCATTTTTTAACAATAATTCCATATTAGCCGTGAAAATGTAAAAGTGATACAATTTTCTACACTACATTTAGACCCCACTTGAGTGAGAGGATGACCCCATGTCAAACTCACACTAAAGTAGACATTCAAGACACATATGTATGCAACAATGACAAATTGTGGTTGCTTAAATCTGCAAATGTCAGTAGAATGACAAAACCAACATGATAGAAATAAACAAACCTATGAAATAATACTCCATGATTAAAATGCAACCAAATAACAAATATAAACAAAGCATGTAGAGCCTAAAGTATACCTATTTCATAGTGGATTGGTGCCACTTTGTTGTGTAGGAAGTAGCCCTTTCCCAATCCATGATAAGCAAAAGATGCCAAATGAAGAGCAAGATTAGTTCTCACATGTAGAGAGTAACCTTGCATAAAATGTGTTGTTCAATTTTTGTTCTCAAATTGTGTCATAGCTTGTGTTGTTGAAAAGCCTTGCTTTTATAGATTCAAGATTGAAAGATTGAGAGATTTTGATGAATGTGGTATTATTCTCAAGCCAATGACAAGATACCACTTGTCAAGGTGTGAGAGGGTGAGGAATGTGCAAGTCTTGGCCAATGTGTCAATTTGAAATTTGAATTTTGCATGAAATGACATGTTAGGGGGGATGAAAGGTGCATTAAATGCCAAGTTTGACTTGTGGAAGAGACATGTAAGAGACATGTAAGAGCATTTAATGCCTTGTTGGAAGGGACAAGTCCTTTTTGGGGGGAAGATTCAAATTGATAGAATATTCCATCTTGATGCTCTTTTGAAAGTAATTAGGAGAATTAATAAATCAAAGAAATGATTTATTGGTGCAAGTGGGTGGGTTAGTTGAGAGTCTAGATTTGAATCAAGTTGAGTCCAAAACTGGAGAATGGGTAAATATGATTAGAGGTTAATTAATCTAGATTAATTAACTTGGATGATATTAGGAGTTTGACATTTGATTTAAATCAGTTTGATTTATTAAATCAAATAAGAAGAACTTAAGGACTTAATGAAATAATTTGATTTATTTAATTAATCCTGATGAACCTTAGGGAATTAATCAATAAACTATTTAAACTGATTAATAGGATAATTCGATGAATGATGTTAGAGCGACATGCATGATGTTGATTATTTTATGTGTCTACATTTTGCCCTTTTTTGAAGCAATGTACTCGTTGCATTGATTCAAAGAATGATGTCACTAACATCGAAATAAAAAATTTGTGATTTTTCGGACGCCCTAACGAAAATAAGAACGTTAGTACATTGCCCCCTCGAGAGATCGAGCAAAAAGATTTGATTTGAGGTCGTCGTCACGACAAAGAGGTTCAAAATGATGCATGGATGGTTAGACTATATGATAATGATGATGTAAATGAGATGTTTGAAAGATGCTTAGAATAAAAAATCTATATTATCCTAAACAACTTAAATGATTATGCAATGCATGTGAAATGAATGAGATGGATGATGTTGTCCTGATATGATGTGATTATGTAGAATTAGAGTGCGGATTCAGGATGGATGCATGATGAATGTATTGTTAGCGTGAAAGAGGATAGAAGAATGGGAGGGATCAACCCTTGAATCTAAGAAGATGCAAAAGTTCAACAAGCCAACTTTATTAGAAATGATGATGAACGATCATGATGTATTGCTTATCTAGGGATGGGAGAGATAAAGAGCATAACTTTCCTTATGTTTGATAACACACATACGTGCGATGCATCAAGGTATTAAGAACTGGGATGGTGTTGCACCTAGTGTGATGGACTCTGACTCGACAATAAGATAGGAGTGCTCTTGTTCACACTTGACATACGAAAACCTTGCTAGGACGGACCCAACAAAGAAAGTATTCACCAAGTTATTTTACAAGAACATACAACAAGCAAAAAAAGAAAAGAGATAATTATCATTGCCCCATTCCTTTCTCTCTAAACCTATTTTGTTTAGGCATCATCGGGAGGTCCTTGGAATGAGCGCAAAATAAGATAAGTCAAAAAGACCAAGATAAAGAAAATAAATAAGCTAATGTTCTTCGTACCGCTAGCCAAGGCTAAATTACTGTGGGGTACCTGATGCTTATGTCCATCACAAGAAAGCTATTAATATTTTGAGTTGACCAACTTGCTTGCTTACTAACTTAGGCTTAAGACTCTGGCGATTAGTTGTTAACTTTTGAATCTGCTAGACTTGCTTCAGATTGCTTCACCAAAGGATGAAGGTGACGATGATTTATTATGAGCGACGTTTATTGTAAGTGAAAGCGAGATGGGATGGGTGCACCATTTTGGGTTTTTCAAATGTTTTGAGGCTATTTTTAGAATTTTGAGATGGTTTGCAAATGTTTTTTGGTATTTTCACAGATTTATGATTTGTTTTTGGATTTTGTGTCTCGGGGGCCAATCAAGGATGGCATTGCCTACGTTCAAGCTCAAAGACGACGTAGTTCGGCTGATGACCAACTTGACTCAATGAAAAGATAGATGGGAAAACGGATTGCCAATGCGATGGATGCCTTAGGACTGACCTAAATGTAAAATAGATGGCCAAATAGATTGCCAATGTGACGGATGCCTAAGGACTGACCCTAACTGTCTCGGGGGATGATCAAAGATCAACCTTCCCTATGTTCAAGATCAGAGACGACGTAGTTCGAACAAGGTGAAAACTGACAAGACTCAATGATGAATTTTTTCAAGATTTTTTGATATTTTGACATGTTTCTGGATTTTTGATGATTTGGATGTTTTTAGATTTTTGATGAATTTTTTGAATTTTTTTTGGTTTTTTTTGATGATTTTTTGAATTGTTTTAGATTTTGTGTGATTTTGACAATTTGGATATGATATGTGATGATGATATCAGTGCTCTATTTTGGAATTTTGTTGAAAACCAAGCTTAATGTTGATCGATCAGATTGATGGATTGATAGTTTGACTAAGTGTGTTAAGTCAAATAAAAGTTATAGTGCACTTGTAAACTTTAGGAAGTTGTGTTATCCTAGAATAAACTCGTAGAAAAAGGATAATTTGGCTAGGTGTGTTAAGCCAAACAAGGTGATTTTGGATTTGATAATTTGGCTAAGTGTTTTAAGCCAAACAAAGATGATAATGAACTTGTAAACCCAAGGAAGTTGTGTTATCCTAGAGTAAACTCATGCACAAGATGATAGTTTCACTAAGTGTGCTAAGTCAAACAAGGTGATAATTGATTGGATTCGATTGATCAAGAATGATGAAGCTTGATTTGGAATAAAATTATCTTGATGATTTAATGTGACACTGACGTGCACATTAGATGCGATGTATATTGATTGTTTGGATTGATGTTCGACGAAAGATAAATCTTGACAAGGAACATTGTCTTGTCAAAATATGCCATGGGCTAGTGATTTGGATTTTTGGCTCACAAATGGTTTAAACAATTTTATTTCATGTCCATCAATGTTCAGATCACCAAATAAGTTGGAGGGTATAGATCAAAATTTATTCTTGAAGCAAGATGTAAATATCAGCCCCCAGTGTCTAGCAATGTATGGAATGCCATGGGTAGATTCCTGGATAGATGTATGGATAGATATAGATCATCTTGCGATAAGATAAGGGTGTTTGCACAAGGATTCTCATTTGGATAATGCTTTAAGGCTCAAATAATGGTAGGTAGGATGGGATCAATGAAAATGACCCATGTCAAGATGTCTACCATAAGCAAGTGTATGTAAAGTGTGCACCAAAATTTTCCAAGATCGAGATAACTTGGAGTATGGATGCAAATGAATAAACATGGATTGGATAAATGGTTCATGGATGAACAAATGATATGGCTAGAATGTTGGCTTTATTATGGATGCGATAAGATGCTTTCTTCTGAATTGACGCACATAGATGCTCGATTCTACACATGACACCTGTTTTCCAGGTTTTCATCATGCTACCTGTCCAAAGCACCACCGAAATGGTTTTCGTTAAAGAACGATTTTTTTCTTTACTGTTTTCAATCCTTTTTCTGATTTTTTTGGATTTTTATATTTTTTGATTCTTTTGTATTTTTTGAAAGATTTTAAGCTGATGTTGAACCACCTGGTGGTGCTGATGTTGATGATTCTATCATAACATTCAATCGGTATCCTTTTTAAAGAAGTTTCTTTGCGAAGATACATGCACTTAAATGCAACTTTTGAAAAATTTGTTATGCTTTGCTGATACTGGAGTTAACTCTGTCTTTGTGTGCACATTGCAATAGAGTGCCTTCCGAATCCTTATGATGAAGGGTCCTTGCCAACACATGGTTAATTTGAGAGTTGGATATCATTCGTGGAGGCATGGATGGGGTGTGTTTAGGAGTAAAATATGGATTGGTTGATAGTTTGGAACCTTTGACTCTCCAAACATGGGAAGATGAGCAACGATGGGTGGATAAAAAAGTGTGCATGGAATTAGGAACAACAACTTGATGCACTTTGTATGCCATTTGAGAAGCCTGATTTTGCTTTTGTGGACATATTTGATGGATACTTGCCCCCTTTCTATTTTTCCCAATAGCTTCTTTGACTAATGGAGTTTGATAGGGATAATTTTTCTTTGTATTCTTTGGTATCCAGGTGTATTTGATTTTTCCTTTGTGCTTCGCTACTTCTTTTCCTTTGATGACATTCTTTGTGATTTGATTCAAATATTTCTTTTGTTGTTGGTCCCAATTCATGGATAGGGTGATGGGTGGATGAGGATTCGTGACCTGGCGGGTCGTAGTATTGGCACTGGTTTCATCATATGGATTCTTTGTGCTCCTTATGTTGATGTTTTCTTGAGATGAAGTTGCTCCCCGTTTTGTGGAAGTATTACTAATATGTTGAGATCCCTTGATTGTCGAATAACCAAGGCCTTGATGCTTAGGATTGCCAACAATCTATACTGGTTCCAGGATACCCTATTCATGTAAGCCTAATCCTCTACCTTGATAATTCATCTGTTGAAAAAATGTATTTGCAATAGGATATGTTTTATCTTGGAAGTAGGGTGCTAATCCCTCTGTACTCTGTCATGGACCTTCAAAAGAGACAACTTCTCTATTGATGAGGTAGCTTGTCTTGAGAAAGGTGAGTGATCCAACTTTATAAGTAATAGGATCCTCCATATGTGGGATGAAATCTTGATTAAATATCCTTAGCTTGATTTTGTGAGATATCAGATTGTAATGCCTCTTCAAGAAGTGTTGATGCTTCACTGTCCTTGTAAATTTCTTCCTCATGATTCATTCTTGGTATGCTTTCACATGATGTTTCTAATTCATGACTTATGTAGGAGCCTTCTTCATGACCCATTTCTGCTATGTCTTTAGATTTTTCTATATCTTGATCATGTGTACAAATGTTAAGAGTAGGAGACTCTTGTCCCTTAGTAATGATATCAAGAGTATGAGACTCTTGTTTTGAATGAAGATCATCTACGTGTCCATCCAATGAAAGTACCTCATGGGTACATGGAGGAATATGTGCTATATGGATATGATCATCATTTGCGACATCTTGTATAGATAAAAGAGTGCCCATTAGATCATTGTAGTATCTCGGATATACGAATTCTTGATCTTGACTAATTCTAGAATTACTTTCGACATGTTTTTGATCAAGTTCTTGACATGGGTCTATTTCAAAGGATGGATTTCTTAGAAAGGTTTCTTGGGTATCATCCTTAGGCATGGGAAGTGGCTTAGTATCCACTTGTTCTTTGAACGAATTTGAATCAAGTGTAGTGTCAAAGATTCTTTCACTATTTACAACCCTAAGGTCAAATGATGTCAATATGCCTTGGGAAAGACCATTGCTAGACCTTGGTGATAAATGTTGATTATGCTTTGGAATACATTCTTGAGATATATCATCTAATTTGTTAGGTGATGTAGAGACATTTTCAATATGATAAAATGTCGATGGATCATGGATTATGTTAATAGGATCAAATAATGCTAACACATCTTGAAATAGATCACTAAAAAGTAGCTCTTGATGAATGTTGATTTGATCATTGGATGGGGTAGAAGCATCTTCCAGATCTTGAACATTGTTTTCAATAATTGTGGAAGAGAGATTACCAATGTTTTCAACCATAGGATCAAGTGATGTTGAAATTTCTTGAATTTGATCATTGTTGGGTATTTTTGGTGGATTTTGATCATGATTGAAAAGTAGCTCTTGGTGTATGTTGATTTGATGATTGGTCAAGGTGGAAACATCTTCAAGGTGCTTATTGATTGATTGATCTTGATTTTTGATTTCAACAATTGTGGTTGGAATCTGTTGCAAGCTTTGTTGAGCGAGTAATGCCTGTGTTTGCTCCTAAGCCAACAATGCTTGTTGTTGGTCGTGTCATTCTTGTGCCAACAATGCTTTTTGTTGGGCTTGTTGTTGAGCTACTTGTTGATGCACTTGTTGATGGATTGCTTGTAATAGTGCCCGAAATTTTGCTTGCCCCTGTTGGGCTTGAGCTTGTTGGGCTACTTGAGCCGCTTGCACAACATGTGTAGCTTGTTGGGCTTGGAGTGCCTTTTGGCGGGCATCTTGCAACATGATAGAGAATGAATTTTCCATGTTGTGTTTTGGCAGCGGTGGCAGCAGTGGTGGTGGTGGTGGGTTGGGGATGGTGTTGATTGTTGGGATTGCTTGGATGGTTGCCACCTGCTATTGTGATATCAATGGAAAAATGGGATGATTTGGTATGATGTTTTGATTTGGCATTATAGGTTGACTTTGAACATTGTTGTGGTTGAGAATCATATTGCCTTGATTTAGGTAACTTTGATTTTGCATGGTGTAACCTTCACTTGGATCAATACCTAGAGTTGTCAACATATTGCTTGGATTTTGAGCAACATTGATGGGATTTGCAAACATGTCTACCCCAAAGTTTACCAAGTGTGGATTTTAAATGGTCATGTTTGGTAAAGTTGTACTTGGCATGTATGGATTTGGTGAGATAATGTTGTTTGGAAGACTCATACATTGAGTGTTTGATCGATAGATTTGCAGATTTGGACTTGAATTTAAATCTATCATTGGGAAAGGTGTTCCGAACTTTAGATTGGGAATACTCACATTTGTATCATTGAAGTTTGGAGGAGATAATTATGCCATGTTTGAATTGCATAAATGTGAGTTAGGATAATCAATTGGCATTGTGAAACTTGGATAGTTTGGTTGACTCAAATTACTCATGATGGAAGGATCAAGTTTATATTCCATGTTCCTCTTGTGTTTTGACTTTGTTGACCTCTAAGGGGTTTAGGACCAATGATGAGATGGAGGATGAAAGTGGTGAATGATATGGGTGTTTGAACTTTTAGGAGCTTTGGATCAATGCTAGACTTTAGGAGTTGGTTTGGTTCAATTTTGAGGATAGTTTGACTAAGTGTGTTAAGTCAAACAACATGATAATGCACTTGTAAATCCTAGGAAGTTGTGTTATCCTAGGGAAAACTCGCACAAGAGAATGAATTGGCTAAGTGTATTAAGCCAATCAAAGTGATCATGAACTAGTAGACCTTAGGAAGTTGTGTTATCCTAAAGGTAAATTTGTTCAAAAGGATTGATAACTTGACTAGGTGTATTAAGTCAAATGTAATGATGTTGATTTTTGAAAAGTCTAGCATAAGTGATGTTTCAAAGTTCCAAAAGTTGTTGGTGAAATGGAATTTGATAAATGTTTGGATGGATGAAGTGTTTTGACTTGATCCTAGATGACCCTATGAGGACTCGTTGACTAGACCAAGGTTTTGAAGAACATGCTTTTCCTTAAGAGTAATTCAACCAAAAGACCAATGTTTGCATGGAAAACCATAAGGCAGAAGATTGCAAGCACATGTGTGGGGTCCAATTGAGTTAATCTTTGTTTAATGACTTCATTTTACCAAAAGAACTTTCTTGATTATGATTTTCAAACTGAATGTCCAATGTCCTAATTTTCTTTCATCCCACAAAGTGCATTATGTGGAAATCAAGGAAATCAAGGCAAAGGTTTCCTAGGTTGACTTTGGTGAGAACAAATTGAGATGTTTGAATGTTTAGAAGCCTTCTAGAGATAAGAACCCCTAGGGACAAGCAGTAACATTTGGACACCTCCAAGGTATTTTTTCTTCCAAAGGGTTTGAAATTCTGATGATTCATTGAATGTTTTTTCTCCACTGTTTTAGATCCAGGCAAAGTGTTTTGATTCAAAGCACATGTACAACCCTAGGTTGGAAAAGGAAATATTTGTCAAGTTCCCACTTGGATGAATCCAGCTACGCATATTCTGTGTAGATGATTAGATGCTTGACCACACTGGCTCCCCTCCATGGCACACACTTCTAGGGTCAGCCAAGCATCAGTACCCATAAATCTCCCATGGCATACTTTTCATCTCTAGAAAAAAACTGCATGTATACGTGGGGCGGCTTCAGAGGACATGACCTCTTGCACGAACAAATATAAGGTATTTTTTGGCTTCTAAACACAAGTTTGTAGTAAGGGCATCCAGTTTAGGGGGTGCAATGATAAACTCCTTGTGAGAGATCTCCCAACCCTTAGAATAAGGGCTTTACGCATCATAAAGATACTAGGGGAGAGTTATCATGCGTCGCTTCCCATTGTCCATGGCTTTCACTGTGAACACAAATTTATATAGCGGTTTGGAAGAGCTTGGCTTTAGCCCGTTGCCGCTTGAGTCGTTCCCTTGGGGTGAGTACTTTTTCCCACCAAGGCAGGCCCTCTAAAGGTATAAAATAGCGAGTTAGTGCATTCGTATTTCGATCATCTTTGTTTGCATGAACAAAGAGAGAACACTCACAATGCCTTTTTCCCAAACTAAACAAGTTTGTTCAATTTTAAGTTCCCAAATTAGATGTGAAGTCAATCTTTTTGAAAAATTAATATCGCAAAAGAATTTTGATTCTCAAGATCATTGTGAGGCGTGAGAGAAGTGTATACGCCTTTTAAACGATATTAATTTGTCAAAGAGATTACAAAACTTGAAAAACACACATTCACTTTAGACTTCAAAAAAAAGATGTGTTCGTTTTATTGCACCAAAATGAAGTGTGCAAGTTGATTGTTCGGATTTTTACACCAAATTGAAATCTAGTGTGTGTTTCTAAGTTCAATTTTAATCCAACTTGAAAGCATCAAAGCAATGGTTAATTTTATACCCCAAGAGAAATGAGTTGGTGTAAAACAAGGAAACCAAAGTTGGAAATGAACGCTCTAGATTATCAGAATAAGCATTAAAAAATGCTTTTGTCAAGTTCAAGTTCAAGTTTAAGTTTAATGCCCTCTTGTTGAACTTAAATTTGTCTGGATTTATCCGCCTTGATGAGAAGCAAATCAACTTTAAGCAACTGATAGACTCTACCTTAGCAATCTGCACACAACAACTTTAAGTTAGCAAAACAAAATCAATCATAGATCAACAAATTTACTTAAATTCAAAATAAAAATCAAGCTTTCCCTTTTCTCGATGTAAAGGACAGTGACCAAATTGTATCATTAAAATATCATCATATCAAGCTTAGATCCCCATTTCTATAAATAGACAGTGCCAAAACTGCAGTCAAATTAGAGGCAAGCAGAAGTTGCTTTCCACAACAATGTTAATCTGCATAGATAAGCTTTTTAGATATGCAAAATCCTACTAGATTTGTCTTTTGTCATTTAAAGATCCGCACAAGGGTTAGCAAATATAAATTGCTATCAAATTTAGTTCAATAGTATTACTACCATATGCGCCACATTTTGCTGTAAACCAACACTTACTAAAACATCATTAAGACAACAACTTCAATATTGAGAAAGTAGATGAAGAAAACTTGATTAAAACATCAATATGACAATAAGAGGACCCAAGTTGGTTAAGACAGCAAAGCATTTAGATAAGAAGCCTTTTCTCTAAAGACCTAGTTACGCAAGCCTATCAGAGAATTAAAGAATGCAATTTTAATGTCAAGGAAAGTAATCAATTACTAAACCAAGAAGCAACTTTGAATAAAAAAAATTAACTTCAGATAACTACAAGTTGCACTAGTAGTTAGGTGCCATTATTAGCTTAGTAAATGACATTATGAACTGGCCTCTATGTGGCGGGATCTTGAATTCTTTGAAATTATGTAGTAACAGGCAAAAAAATCTTCTGTAAGGGAAGAGAGTAAATGACTTGCCAAGCCAATGCTCAAGTTTTATGCAGCAATCACCAATTTTTATTATTATTATTTTTATTCTTTTTAAGAGCAGCCCTGACAAGACAAAGAGACGCTATCAGACCTTCAAAGTGTAGCATTTAAAAATTAGAACATAAAATCAGATAAACATCAAAGTTGTTGTCATTAATCGTAGTAAGGAAACTTGGGATATAAGTTGCTGAAGCATATTAAAATCATGGAGAATGCTTTAAATTTGGATAGCCAGCCCACCAAAAGAGACTTCAGAACTCTGAGCTCACCAACTAGATGTGCATTCAATGCTCTTATTGACTTCCAAAAATTTCCCAAATCATTATAGCACTTAATAAAACATTGCAACATCCATTTTGAGGCACCTCAATCATATTTTAACTCTGTCGAGACTTCATTACCAAATTTAGACTAAACATTGATGGATAGACTTTAAGACCTTCCATAATATAGTGTGTGTGACAAATGTATAGGCCTAGGTGTAGGAATGCACATGTAGCTTCTTCAAGATTGGTACAAAGACTGATTTTTTTTCAGATTGAGAAAATAATATCTAAGCTTACACAATCAGTCAATATATATAGTTAAATGTCAACTTGCAAGAGTAGGTGAAAAATATGATAGATCAACATTTTTAGAAGATTGGGTGAATCTAGCAAATGGGGTGCGCAATCTTATTAATAAATGTTCATTAAACGCAGTAAAGCATTAAGGTGTGGTGTAGTGGAGTATAGGCATTGTAGTGTAATCTTTCACATGTTTTGATGTAGTCTTCTAGTGCCATCATCTAGTAGGTTGGAAAATTGAGGATAGAGGCCTAGAATCACTCACGGGGCTGCAAAGCTTATATTGAAATCTTAACAGAAAAAACAAATGCAGACTTGATTCTTTGCCTCCGAGCGTAAACTTTGAGATGCTTACCCTTTCAAATTTTATTGGAAAAGGCCTTCCATGTATTTGATATATTTTGTAGTGGAGTATAAGATGAATTTTTTCCAAAAGGAAATGCTGATAGAGGAACCAAAAACGCATTCAAAGAGAAATAAACTGAATCTCGGCAAAGGAAAACATAGGTAGGGGATGGTCTTCAAATTCAAAGGAATCTACTTCAAACATACTGACCTCCAAAACTATAAGAAATAGTCCAGAGAGCAAAGCTACAACTATTGCCTGTTCAGATTATGATTTAATCGCTATAGGAAGAATTTGTTCCAAAAGGAAAAGCTGATAGAGGAAACATGAACGCATTCAAAGAGAAATAAACCATATCTCAGCAAAGGAAAACATAGGTAGGGGATGGTCTTCAAATTCAAATAAATCTACTTCAAACATACTGAACTCCAGAACTATAAGAAACAGTATGGAAAATAAAGCTACAACGAGGCCTGTTTTGATTATGATTTGATCTCTTTAGATTACTTGTTTTCAAGATACATAAATATTAATGCATTTATCAAACAAGAACCATGACTTGTTGGCCCCAATGCCACACAGTAAATTCCATGGGTTTGGATACAGACACGCACACACTATATCAAGACTTATTTTCAAATCATAGATAGAAAATGACAAAGTTGAAAACAACTGGTCTGCAGAAACAAGTGGAACTTCGATGTTGCCAGCTACACTGGTAAATACGCAGAGAGTGCTTGAAGAAGAATAAAGGTCAAATAATGAAGATGCATGTACACAAATTTTAAAACAACCCAACCTGATATTATGGAACTCTTGATAAAGCTATTAATATGATGGCAATAGATTCTATGTTGCCAAATCTGCCACATTTAATTTCTATTTTGTCTGAAAAACCTTCCCACACATGATTATGGTAACCCCAAAAAGTAAAAAAATGAACTCAGATTATAGGATTCTGACGGTTTCCATAATATCTATTGCAAGAATAAGATAGTGACAAAAAAAAGTGTTCTTATAAATCTGAGAACATGGAAATTTTTTATGTAATTAAGCATTCAAAACATGGTGATTCCATCAACAATCACAGATTTTGCCCTCCTTCTAGCACCATTTTGTGGTTGCTTAAATCTGCAAATGTCAGTAGAATGACAAAACCAACATGATAGAAATAAACAAACTTATGAAATAATACTCCATGATTCAAATGCAACCAAATAACAAAGATAAACAAAGCATGTAGAACCTAAAGTATACCTATTTCATAGTGGATTGGTGCCACTTTGTTGTGTAGGAGGTATCCCTTTCCCAATCCATGATAAGAAAAAGATGCCACATGAAGAGCAAGATTAGTTCTCACATGTAGAGAGTAGCCTTGCATAAAATGTGTTGTTCAATTTTTGTTCTCAAATTGTGTTGTAGCTTGTGTTGTTGAAAAGCCTTGCTTTTATAGATTCAAGATTGAAAGATTGAGAGATTTTGATGAATGTGGGATTATTCTCAAGCCAATGACAAGATGCCACTTGTCAAGGTGTGAGAGGGTGAGGAATGTGCAAGTCTTGGCCAATGTGTCAATTTCAAATTTGAATTTTGCATGAAATGACATGTTTAGGGGGGATGAAAGGTGCATTAAATGCCAAGTTTGACTTGTGTAGGAGACATGTAAGAGACATGTAAGAGCATTTAATGCCTTATTGGAAGGGACAAGTCCTTTTGGGGGGAAGATTCAAATTGATAGAATATTCCATCTTGATGCTCTTTTGAAAGTAATTAGGAGAATTAATAAATCAAAGAAATGATTTATTGGTGCAAGTGGGTGGGTTAGTTGAGAGTTTAGATTTGACTCAAGTTGAGTCAAAAGCTGGAAAATGGGTAAATATGATTAGAGATTAATTAATCTAGATTAATTAACTTGGATGATATTAGGAGTTTGACATTTGATTTAAATCAGTTTGATTTATTAAATCAAATAAGAAGAACTTAAGGACTTAATGAAATAATTTGATTTATTTAATTAATCCTAATGAACCTTAGGGAATTAATCAATAAACTATTTTAACTAATTAATAGGATAATTCGATGCATGATGTTCGAGTGAGATGCATGATGCTGATTATTTTACGTGTCTACACAAATATTCTCAACAATACAACATCAAAAGCCTAAAACAAAAGGTGAGAACAAGGGTGGATCAAGCCTCGACTATCTAACATGATGTGGAAGACTTCTCATTTTTTTGTCCAGACAACGTTTACAAGTAGAACTCAATGTCCATTATGCAACCAATGTGCGTGCTCACTTTGAGCTAATGGAACCTCAAGTCTTCCACTAGGTGAACCCCCAACAGGTGGCAAATGATAGAATCTTAATAGGCTCCCATACCATATCAAAGCTATCCCTCTAACAACTTCAATAAGGCACCACAAGAACTTTAGGCTTCATCAGGACTAACAATCTATGTTATGCTAAGCACTTATGAATAGGGCAAGGCTCTATTGGCAAGAAAACTGTGTTATATTTGGTGGCCTCGAAAGGAGGGGTTCAAGCTTCACAAGGTTAACAAGCTAAATTATGCTAAACACTTATGAAAAAAATGCAAGTAAATTTGTGTTCAAAGGGATCTTGTTTAGTTTGTGTAAGGTCTCTTCTTAGGGAACATCGTGCCTAATGTCTCAGAGAGAGGATAAGTCTAGGAATAAGAGAATCATAACTTAGGGAATGAAATGCATAGAATCACCACTAAGAGAAAAGTCGTATGCTAAGAAATATCACACTGTCAAAGGACATCAAACCCAATGACACCAAGAAAAGGATGCATCACAAGAAGCAAGAAAATCACACAATGAAACATGAATGTCAAATATAATGCCAATGTATGCCCCTACTTTAAATAACTTTCTAGCACCATTACTGGGAGCAATTTTCTTTAAAGTATACAAGAAGAAGACATGAGATCTTATTCAAAAATCCATATGCAAAGTCATATGTTCCTGAATGAAGCTACATCATAAAAAAGGATAGAGGAAACTGTTTTCCCCCAAAATGCAACACTAACTTAGATAACATAGGAAGAAATAATGTCACACATGAGCCGACTTAAGGCATGTCATCCACATCCCAAGCTTTCTTTTATATATGCATGGAAGGTAGTCAACTAGACAAAAGAAACAACGACAAGTGTCAAACGAGGAAAAGGCTACCTAACCCCTTGCCCCCACTTAGGGCAAGGCAAGGATGAGTCAAGATTATTGATGAGAAACATGATAAATTGAAAATTAATATCAATTAGAGGAACTAGGTGCTTTAACACAAGGAAGAGCACAACAATCCTTAAGATGTTCAATTTTATTACCCAAAGCCTTACATTCATTAGTATAATGACCATGAACTCTATGATATGAAAAAAATGAACTCTTATATTGTCAAATTTCTTTAGTGTTCTTGGAAGGAGATATATCAAACAATCCTGGAGGAGTCTCGACAAGATACTCTCTTGATTAATAGTAGAAGATGTTCATTTATTTTGTGACGAAGATATCTCTTGCTTAGTACAAGGTTTCATATGTACACAAGACTCTTTAGATTAAATTTTTTTTACTCTCCTTTAAAGGAGGGTGTAAAATCTAATGAAATCCAATCATTACTAAGACATGTCCTAGGAGTGTTTTGTGTGCTGAAATTGATGTTAAGCAAAGATTTCTTTGATTCTTTTGTTTCTTTCGAGGGACAATAACCAAGACTGTGAATGGCTTCTTGTTTATTAAGCTCTATAGGGACATAGATACCTTGTTCTCTAGCACCAAATCCTTTTCCACTATAACCAAGTTGTTTTAAAAGCTCATAACCTCTTCCATAAAGCTTTTCCATGTCATTTGGATTCGATGGTTGTTCATAGCCAACTTCATCAAAGTTTATTGTGTAATTTGTTTTCTTCTAAAGAGTTTGAAGTGGATCCTTTCAAAGTTTCTTCTAAATTTTATGTTGACATTATCACTTTTTCTTTTCCCTTTTCAGACTCATTTGTTATGATCTTGTATTCACCCATGAATGTAGGTGTAAAATCAAATGATCCCAAATCATCAGCTAATAAAATTATGAAGGGTTCAAGACACTTATCTTTTTGTTCTTCTTGCATAGGTTCTACTTGTGTAGTTGGTGTCAATGTTTTGAAGATATTTTCCTTGTCTTTCTTAATTTTCAAACAACTTTCTAGTTCAAGGTCGGCCTCCATTGTATACACTTTTTTGTTGTAGACATACTTCATTTTACAATGAAGAGTAGAAGGCACCCCATTCATTACATGAATCCAAGGTCTACCCAAGAGAAGATTATATGAAATATTATCAAGAATGACATGAAAAGAATTTTTCAATGTGACCTGTCCATCTATAACAAGCAATGTTATCACACCAAGAGGTTGTTTCCCTACATTATGAAATCTATAGATAGATAAAGAGTCTGATTGAATTTGGATTTTGTCTACTCCAATCATATCCAAAGGTTTTATTCTACACACGTTAAGGGTTGAGCCATTTTCAACAAGGCTTCTCTTTATCCCCTTCATATTAATAATAGGTACTATCATGAAAACTTCATTTTTTTTTTGCATGTCCAAAGGAGTTAGCTCACTTTGGTGGAAAACAATGTTTGCATTCATTCCTTGAATTATGGCTTCTATGTCATTTGGTTTTGCACATTAGGATGGATATTTTAAGGCACTTTGAAGCATGTTATGATAACTAGGTGAGAAATTGAATAAGATCCCATAAGGATATCTTAGCAAGAGTATTCTTAAGTTGTTCAACAAGATCAATAAAAATGGTGACAACTTTGACAACTTTGTAATTTTGCAACTTTTGAGATCTTCAACTTTTATTCAACTTTTCTTCAACTTGCAAACCTACAACACACAAATATAGGGGAAAATTGCTTTGTTTGTGCTGAATGGGGGTTTGCCTTGGTTAAACCCCCTTTTGGTAATTAAACCTTGAAATGAAATAAAATGGCATGAAAGGAATGATGAATGAACACCTCTATGTTACAACTCACCAAACGTCCAAGTGAATGAACCTTGGAATGTACATCTGCAACTCGCATGAAATGACTTCAATGGATGTGGATCTTGATATTGAAACTTGGTTGGAAACACTATTTTCAATACTTGAACGGATCATGAACTCTACAATATCACCATATTAGCTCCAATAACATGCATGATGCAAGAAGACTTTGACATGACAATTGGTTCTTGATTGCTGCAATTTAATCCTTCATTAAATATTCTCTTGAATTCCTTGAAATGCTCTTGAAATCCCACTTTATATCTTGCAATTGAATACTTGAAAACTTAGATGAAGAATAGTGAAATGACCTTATATAATTTATGGATATGTAACATTAATTTCCTGAAATTTAAATAAAACAAGCCGACATGTGAATATGGATTTGAATATGTTAAAATACCACCAAAAATATAATTTAAATTTAGGTCCTAGGTCACTCACCTATGACACACATAGCTCAATGAGAAGTGTTATGTTTAGGCATTAATGAATGTTGGGTTTCCTCTTCATAAAAATTAATTAATTAGGATTGGATTTGAATAAAAGGGGACAATTAAGGAAAATTAGCCACAATTAATTAAAGGATCCCTAAATAAGTGTGAAAGTGTAAAGAGGTACACTCTACAACACTAAAAATAAGGCACAATTAAGTCCATTTTAATTAATAGGGCCCTAAACTTAATGTGAATATCTAAAATACATATTACAACACTAAATTAAGCCATGATTCAATTCATTTTAATATTAATTCAAAATTAGGTGTAAAAATATAAAAGGGATGCATTTTTCTACACTACATAATTTCAACCCAACTGCATACTCCAAAACTTTCTTTGGCCTTAACTACGCGGCCTAAAGCCTTTTCCTCAAACATAATTTAAGGAAAGGGGATAAAGGATCCACTTGACACAATCCTCTAGATACCTCAAATAAGTCACATAAATAACTATTAATCAATATGGAGAAGAAAGGTGTAGATATATAATTGAACAACCAATCAAGCTATTGCATTCTAAAACCAAATTTGCAAAGCACCATCATAAAAAAAAGGGTAAAACACTCTATCATGTGCCTTATTTACATCCAATTTCAATATATTATATTTTTTCTTTGAGCATCCAATCAAATAAATAGCTTCATGAGCTATTATAACACCATAAAAAATTCTTTGACAAGGAGTGAAACTTATTTTCTTTTGTGATATAAGCTCGGGGAGAATTCCTTTCAATCATTTATTAATGACCTTCAAAATAATCTTATATATTATATTGTAGAGAGAGATAGGGAGAAAGTTAGTAAAAATTTTGTAATATGATTTCCTTGAAATGAGAGAAATATTTGTAACATTTAGATGTCTAATAAATTTACTAAATATTTTTGAATCTTCACCAATATTATGCATTTTCATGATAATAGTACATACCAACACTTTTGATATAATGTATTCTAGAACCATCCATCCCTAAATCTTTATTTGGGGGAATTTAGAAAGTTACACATCTAACTTCTTCCAACATGATTGGTGCCATGAGAAAGGAATTATTGTATGTTGAAACCACACAAGGAATATTTTTAATAGTTGACATAATTTCAAATACATATGTACCATCCTCAAATATCAATATATTTTTTGGTGAATAAATTTTATTTGGATATCCACGAGGATATCTAAAATGCCACCATATTATACAATTACTGATTCAATTATATTTTGTTCTCATGTAAATTTTAAATCATTATGAATAAATTTTATATTTAAATTTTCCTCAAGTCATGTTTCCCTAGACTTTCATTTCTAGAAGATCTTCTCCCTCACAAAAAACTCAATGTTCTACCAATAAATATTTTTGTTTCAATTAATCTTCTTAAAACATTCCCTTATGTATAATTTTTTAATTAAGATCTTCTAGGTCTAATTCAATTCATTAATTGTCATGAAAATCATTTTTGAAAGCATGGTCCTATTCTATTCCTTCAATTATTTCTTTAGAAAGTTTAAGTTTTTGAAAAGAAAAATATTTTAGAACCCTTTTGTGTAACAATTATTGTCAACAAATCCTTGACTAACTCCAAATAGTTACTATTTATAAGCCACATCAATTTGAACTTGAAAGGGAAAGTCTATGAGGGATGGCCTCTACTAATGAAAATCATGCTCAAGATGTGGTTCGAACGAGAGATGGGACAATAAATGAAGTTAAAAAATTGTGCATGTGCAAGACAAAATTTATTATGCAATAATCTATCCAATCTTTCAATGATATTATAAAAAAGGACTTGTGATTGGTCCATGTATGTAACTTATTTCTGGTTACTATGTCCATTTGATGTTTGTCACTAATAAATTTTTTAAAATCCCTTATATGATTGGGATATGCAAGAAAGAACGCTACTCTTTTCACAACATGATAATATGACATTGAAATCACACCAAGAATGCACTTTTCATTTGCTACTATATGCAAAAATTCTAGAAATTGAGCCCAAACTAGAGATTTTTCAACTATCTTAACCATTCCATATACATTAATCATCTTGAAATAAATATCCAATACCATAATATAAATAGATACCCAAAAAGATAGGTAACCATATTAGGTTGAATAAACACCTCACTTGGTTTCTAAAAAGTCCCAATTCCTCCAAAAGCACTAAATGATTCCATAAAGATGTCATCCCACACCCTTGATACTAGTTGATAAATATATGTAAATCTACCTTGCATAGCTTAATTTCATAAAACTTGAATATATTGACCAACATCATTTCTATATGATCCTAGGTCATGCAACACTTGCTAGGGGAAGAATCCCCTAACATTTTAGCAAGAAATATTCATTTACCTCCAAGGGAGGGGCTTCCTGCAATATATCTTAATAGATAATTATTAATGCTAGGTTGTCCTACATATAGAGTGCATTCCTGTCTTTTTTATTGGTTTTTATCCCCCTCTTACTCCAAGAATCAATATCAGCCTTCAAAATCTTAGCTCTGAATTGGCTAGTACATCTTAAATTTATGACTCCTCACTCATCATCAAATTCAAAACCTAGTCCTAAACTTATTTACTCTTCTTCCTCTAGAGGATCTACACCAAAAATTATCTTATTAAAAGGAACAAATAAAATACTATTGCATACCTTCCTAGTTTATAA
>VCHN02005200.1:0-10126 GCA_007115665.2 Sequoiadendron giganteum | reverse complement strand
CATGTTGGGCTAAAAGGGCCCCAAGGGCGGTTGTTGTTGCTGATATGTATAGGATTAGTGGCTTCCCGATAATTGGTGGCATCAACACAGGTGGCGTAAGTAGATATTCTTTTATTTTACTGAATGCTTGCTCGCATTTGTCATCCCACCTGAAAGCTACTCCCTTGTGAAGCAGGTGTGAATAGGCAATCTGCTTATCTGCTAGTTGTGCTATGAATCTTCGGATGGACTAGAGTCTACCTTGTAATCCTCTTAGTTTTTTTAACATTCTTAGTGCTTCCATTTCAAGAATTGATTTTACCTTTGCAGGGTCTACTTCTATCCCTCTCATTGAAACTATGTATCCCAGTAGCTTTCCTAATTGTACTCCAAAGACACACTTCTTTGGGTTGAGTCTAACCTTGTATTGCTCCAGCCTATCAAATATAGCACTTAGAGTTGCTACATGATCCTGTCTCTTTTTTGATTTAGCCAGTATGTCGTCTACATAGGCTTCGACTATTTTATCGATCATGTTGTGGAAGATCAATATCATGGCTCTTTGGTATGTAGCTCCTACATTTTTCAACCTAAACGGCATCACATTCCAACAGTAGGTACCCCAAGGACATGTAAAGGCTGTCTTATGTTGGTCTTCCTTCGCTATCATTATCTGATTATACCCCGAGAAGCCATCCATTAGGGATAGCATCTCATGTCCGACCGTCATATCCACTATCATGTCAATGTTGGGTAGTGGAAAATCATCCTTAGGACATGCTTTTTTTAGGTCTCTGAAATCAGTGTAGATGTGGATGCCCCCTTTTGGTTTTGAGATAGGTACAAGATTTGATACCCATTCTTGATAGTCGATCGAGTGTATGAAGCCAACATCCAAAAGTTTTTGTAGCTCAATTTTGACGAGCAAGGCTATTTGTGGGTGCATCTTCCTTAGCCTTTTTCTGACTGGTTTTGCTCTGGGGTATACGACCAAATGATGAACTAATACTTCAAGGTCCAAACCTGGCATGTCAGCATAGGTCCATGCAAAATTTACCTTTCTTTCTTTTAGGAATTCTGCCAACAGTTCTTGTTCTTCTGTTTTGAAGTGTTTGAGAGTAGAATGTGATTTGTGGCTCTGTTTCTATTCCCAAGTTGACAAGGTTGCACTATTCTGCCAATACTGTTGATTTCTCCTAATGTAGAGAAATAGGGGGGAGATTGAATCCTTAATCCTCTAGCACCTTAGAGAGGTTTTCACCATTGGATGTGTCCTTTATTTTTACTATTTTATGGTTAGAGAGTGCCACAGTGTGGTTTTCACTTAATAACTCCGAGCTTACTCTTGATATTTTTCTTTTGCGACTGAAGGACTCAATCATCTCCCCATAGTATGCTTGTGTGTTTAATTTGATGTTGAATCCAACCTTGTGATCCCTTCACGGAACTGTATCCCTTAGTCCCATGAATTCTGAGAGGGCCTCATCATTTTTGAACAAGTCTAGAATCGGTGGTCCCCGTTGGTCGTGATCGATGAGTTGGGGGTGTGCTAAGGTAATTCGGTGGGTTGGTTGATTTGACTCAGTTGTGGATGCACTTATCATTAACAAGGTGGAATCCTTGAAAAGCCTAGGGAGACTTGCTATGGTATCATCATCATCACTACTAGCACAAACATCAGTGACGTCAAAGGTGTAATTATCGAGCGGGATACCTAGGCAAACGGATGGTCTAGGAGTGGTCGTTGTTACTTGAGGAGAGGACCTAACTGCTCTCCTAGGAGTACCTCTGCCATGTACAGATATACTCAGAGGAGTATAGCCAAGGCCAAGGTTTTGTATTCTTCTTTCTACAATGATGGGCTCCAACCGTCCATCATTGTTTCTTCCCAGGCTCTCATTCCTATTATAGCCCATACCAAAATCATTTTTAACCCTCTGTTAGTTTCCTCCATGGGAAAGGTGGGAGTGGGTCTTTCATCTTGGTATAGATTATTTTTGATGTCCACCTCATCCACATTCTCCCGACTGAGATCCCCCATCGGTGGAATCCAAAGGTTTTGGTTCTAATAGTGCAAATAGGTGTTTGAACTGGCTGGGGTTGCCCATGTGACCTAGGAGATTGTGGTAACTCTCCTACAACAAATGCATTTCTCTTCATTCTGTAATCACCACATCCATTGTCCTGTATCATGTTCTTAATCTTGGATATGTCGGGGATGGCGGGTGTCTCTGTCGCAGAAGTGGAGGTGAGATTGGCTGGGTCTATGTATGAAGTAGATGGTCCTTCATCATTTTTGGGTACTTAAGGGATCTTGTAAAACTTGGCTTCCAATTTTTTGCAATAGGCAAAAGGTTCAGGATCCCCATGTATAGTAACCTCCTCATTCTGATGTGAGAACTTGATGCATTGGTGGCAAGTTGAGGCCACTACCTTCATTCCATGTATCCACAGGCATCCTAGGAGGATGTTGTATGGTAGATCAAGGTCGAGGACTTGACAGGTGATTTCCATGGTTGTTGGCCCCACTTGGATGGGGATCTTGCTAGTTCCCTAGGACACTCTTTCTTGGTCGTCATATGCCCTTATTGTGATGCTTTTGTTCTTGTTGATGGAATCCTCGACGAATCCCAATTTCTTTATGAGTTTTAAAGAACAAATGTTGAGGCCTACACCCCTACCAGGACTCATTTGACTTTCTTTTTGTGGATTAGTACTTGGAGGGAGTGCGCGGTTATGAGATGGTTGTGGAGGGAAATCTTGATCCAAAAATGTAATGAGGTTTGGGGTAACAATGTTACCCACCATAGCCTAAAATTGCTCTATGTTGAGGGTAGCGGCAATGGTAGACGTAGCTAGTGCTTCATCAAGGATCTTCCTATGGGTGGCGGAGATTTTCAGTAATTCCATGATGGAGATATGGGCGGGTGTTCTTTTTAGCTGGTCAATGACATTGTAATCATAGGGGATGGCCTTTGTATTGGAAATGGGGGTCTTAGCAGGTGTCCCAGCAATGGTAACCTTTCCACCTCATGTGGTGACTCCACAGTCATTGTTGGCTCCCTTGATATTTATGATGGTGACCATCTCATCGACGCATCCGACTATCTCCTCGTATACTAGATTAGCACTACCATACTTTTTCTTTCCCTTATTATTCCCTTGGTTATGGTTCGGCATCGGATTCGTGTATATCTTTAGGTCTTGGTTTCCGGTCGGCTGCTCGATGTTGATGACCTTATCCTCAATGAGGTCTTGGATGATGTTTTTGAGTCTCATGCAATTAGCAGTGGTGTGTCCTTTGACTTTGTGAAAGTCACAAAGGAGGTTCTCATTATACCACGGTGGCTTGGTCATGGGTTTCGTGTACTGTTCAAAATTAGAGATTTTGATTAGATTTTCCTTGACCAGCTTCTTCATTATGAACTCAATCGATTCACCAAGAGCTGTGAACTCCCTCTTGGGGGGAAACTTGTTGCGGGGAGGTGGTCCTCCTTGATTACCCAAATTGTTGACTTGATTGGTGGAAGACAGTTGTGGTTGTGCTACTACCACATTAGTTTGCACATTGTTGTGATTATGATTTTGCGATTGATGATAATTTTGGATATTCTACTTAGGGGCATTGATGACCACCTTAGCGTCGACAACACTGTCGTTCGTGATATTTATATTCCTCAACCATGCTTGAGGTTTATCATTGTAGTTGTTAGACGAGTGGTTATCCTATGGTGGAGTGAATGTTGGTGCACCTTCTCACACAGTAAGGGCTCTTTCAATGTTGAGCGCCTTTGGAATCAGTTGATCATATGATGTGATGCACTGCATTTTTAAGTTAAATGCCAAGTTTTTATCTAATTTGGCTATGATGGTGCAAACCTATTGTTCTTCTGGCATATTCCACTTGCTCTGATTGGCCTTGGATCACCATCTTTACAAGAAGGATGTGAATAACTCTCCTTTTTCTTGTTTGAGTGTAGATAATTCTTCCAAACAGACATCCGCACCCATATTGAAAGCGTAATTTTTAAGGAAAGCCTCCACTATTTCCTCGAATGTTTTAATGCCCGTGGGTAGGCGAGAAAACCATTCCATAGCTGGACTAGTCAGGCTTTGGGGGAAGAGTCGCATTAGATACGTGTCATCATATGCGACCTCCATGCAGTGCACCTGAAATTCCCTGACGTGGTTTTCAGGGTTGCCCGTTCCATTGTATTTGTCAAATTTGGGGATCTCGAATCTTCTATCAAATGGATAAGGGCACAAGTTGCCTGGTGTTCGAGTTGTTTTTCCCACTTGGACGTCCAACACCTGTTGTGAGAGCAGTTTGATTTGTGTTGCAACATCTTTTCTCAAATCAGGAGGTGGGATGAATGAGTTGTGAGGTGTTCGAGGTGTTTGATGGGGGGGAGCGTACTAGAGAGCGTTTGTTGCAAGCTTGGTTGTGCGTTCAAAGCCTGATGGTATGCCTGTATTTGTGTCAACAATGCTTATTGTTGATATTGTTGTTGTTGTTCCAACAATGCTTGTTGTTGGTCCATCTGCTATTGTTCCCATGAAGCCTGTTGTTGATCAATTTGTTGTTGAGCTAGTAAAGCCTGTTGTTGGTCTAGCTGTTGTTGTGCCAACAAAGCCTGTTGTTGGTTGAGTTGTTGTTGTGCTAATAAAGCTTGTTGTTTAGCTTGTTGTTGCACCTAAAAGTCTTGCAGGGCTTGTTGATAAGCTTGCAGGTGGATTGCTTGCAACTACGCTTGGTACTATGCTTGTGCTTGGGCTTGTGCTTGGGCTTGAGCTTGGGCTTAAGCTTGAGCTTGTGCTTGGCCTTGTGCTTGGCCTTGTGCTTGAGCTTGAGCTTGAGCTTGTGCTTGGGCTTGCACTTGAGATTGGACTTGAGCTTGGGCTTGAGCTTGAGCTTGCTGCTTTTGCTGGAGTATTCTCTGTTGATTGGCTTTTTGAAGGGTTTGGATTAGTATGGTGAATGATTTTGCCATGTTGGCTTTTGGTGGGATGGGTGGGGGAACAGGAATCATGCCAACCATTGTGACTGATGAAGGGGTTATGGTGGTGGTCAGGATTTGAGTTGTTGGAGGGGTGGTGGAGATGATTGGTCCTTGAGATGGCATGTTTTGGGATACTTGAGGACCAATTGCGGTGGTGGCTTGTATGGTTGCCACTTGTTGTTGTGATGATGTGGGAAAGAAGAGGGAATTGGGTGTGATGTTTAGATTGTTAGGTTCTATGAAACCATCGATGTTGATAGGAGGAAGACCCAATCCAAGGGGTGATGTGGTTGTGCATGAAAATGGGGGAAGGGATGGAATGTTTCTTTGGAAAAACAGATTTACAACGTCAGTTGCTTCAAACAAGCTTCCTTCTTCAAGCAGTAGAGAAGTTTGTATGTTTGTTTCACATGCTGGTGTTGCACGGAATGAAGATGAGCCAACATGGTTATGGAAAGTGAGCAGGACGTAGGGGTGGGATGGATTTTCCAGAAGAGACGTGACCACCGTGGTGGTGATGACTGTTTCTTTGTTAGCCACAAGGTGGTGTTTTTTCAATTCTTGGAACATGGCACTCCCCTTGTTCACATTTCGGCGAGGTTGGTGTGATGACCGATGTGGTGCAAGGTACTTCTTGATTAATATTTGACATTGGGGATGCATTAGATATAGGCACATCTGTACTAGTGCTTGTATCAAGGTCGGGAGGGGGCGGGACCCCTCCTCTTGTTATTTTATTTAAGTATTTGAACATAGCACTGACAATTTTGTGGTTCTCTGGATTTTGAACCATCTCCATGATTTCGGATTGTGTCATCCCCATGTCTTTGTTTATGATGTCCTCTTGACCACTCTCCTCTTGAGGATTTTGTGATGATAAGGGAGAGTTGCTTGGGGGATTGCTTGATCCTGCTAGGTTCACTTCGATGTTTAAATGACTCATATCCATGGAAGTTGATATTTCTCTAATATTCTCCATGTTCTTCTTGTGTTGAGATCTTGTTTGGACCATAAAAAATAGGGATTTGCTAGATCCTAACCCTTTAGGTCCAAAAGAGAAGAACTAGGGAAGCTAAAAGATCAAAGATGGTGGTAATGATGATGGGTTAAATGGATGACAATGAGTGAATGAAACCTTTGGAGAACTTTTGAAGGTGTATGATAAACTTGTAAGGGCTTTTGAATTGATCGATTGTAATAATTTGACTATATGCGTTAAGTCAAATAGGATTGTTGTGAAGTTGTATTCCCTAAGAAGTTGCATTATCCTAGGGGAACTTGCACAAATGGATGGATTGACTAATTGTGTTAAGTCAATGTATTGTGAACTAATAGACTTTAAGAAGTTGTGTTATCCCAAAGAAAAAAATTTCCAATGGTTGAGACTATGTTGACTAGGTGTGTTAAGCCAAGATATGGTGATGTTGATTTAGCCCTCTAAGTTTAGCGTGATGATTGATTTCTAGAATTCGCAAAAGGTTTGATGATGAAATGAGATTTGGTTGATGGAGGAATGAATGGGAATGACAACTTTGATCTTGAACCTTATCCTAGACACAACTCTCTCTACAAACCTCGGTATTGAAGAACATGCTAGACTTCCTATGGGAGAAAAGCAAACCTTTCAAAAAGTTCAGGATTTTGTTGACAATAAAATGCATACAATGCGGGATTATTCCTTGAGGCTTTTTTGTAAAATTTGTACACAAGTCTCTCCCTTACTTCAAGGAGCATCTCAAGGCGTTGCTCACAGATTTTTAGACTTACTTTCTTGAACTTTGGCTTTGGGATTTTGATCTTGCGGGAAATCATTGGAAACAACACATATGTAGTTCAATTTGTCTCTTTATCTTGGTTTAATGAGATTCCTTTTATCCAAGACACTTGCTTGCTTAGGTTTCAAACTATATGTCTAGTGTCCCACTTTCTTTCTCATCCCACAAGGTCCTTTGTGTGGAAATCGAGGAAAATAGGGCAAAAGTTCCTTATGTTTATCCTTGTTGAAAACAAATGATGGTAGAATTTGTGCACTTAGAAACCTCTAGGAATATGATTCCTAGGGAAAGCAAGAGTGTCCAAAATCGTCAAGAGGTATTTGTTTCCCACAAGGTGTTTGAAATTTGAAGGTCTTTGTGTATGTTTGTTTTTCAAATGTTTTCAAGATCAAGCAATGTATTTCTTCCAAGAACTTTTTACACTCCTAGGATGATGAGGTAATACCTTGTTGGGTTCCCACTTGGATAAATCCAGCTGCGCATATCTTGTGCGAATGGCTAAATGCTTGACCACACTGGCTCCCCTCCACGACACTCACTTTTTCAGGTCAGCCAAGCATTAGTACCCATGAATCTCCCATGGCATAATTTACATTTCTACAACAAGACCGCATGTATAATGCGGGGTGGATTCAAAGGACATAACCTTTTGCACCAACAAGATAGAGAAGGTTTTGGCCTTTTTCTAGAAAAGGGGTATTATCGAACATTGGCGAGAGTCCATTGCTGTCCATCTCATCAGAATAATCCTTGTGATATTGGCCTTCAATATCCACACTTATATCCCGGGTGGAAGTCACTTGGCTTTAGCATGTTCCCAGTTGGGTCGTTCCCTTAGGTGATTAATTTTTCCCACAAGGTAGGCCCTCTAAGATAAACAAAAGTGAGCTAACATATCCCATCGTTTACACAACCTTTGTTGAAAAACAAAGGGGAAAACCTTCGTAATATGTCGTGTTCACACTTGCATGCTTTGTTCAATTTTAAGTGCCCAAATCGAAATGTGGAGGCAATCTTTTTGACAAGTTAATATCACAAAAATGATTTTGATTCTCAAGATCACTATAAAGCACGAGAGAAGTACATATGCATTTTAATGATGTTAATTTGTGAAAAAGTTTGCAAAACATAAAAGACACTTGTTCATTTTAATCCTCAAAGCAATAATGACTTCTTTTTAAGCACCAAATAGAAATGTGAATTTGCCTTGTTCAATTATTACCTTTCAAACCAAATCTAGTGTGTTTGCCTAAAGTTCTTTTTAGCCCCTTGGCAACTTTGGAAAAAACAAAATATGATTGTTCTTTTTAGAGCCCCAATGAAAATTTAGTGTTCTAAGATCAAAGATTTTAATAAGTCTCTTGAAAAGTGTTGAAGAATACTTAAGTGTTTAAAAACACTTTACACAAAATAAACATGATATCATAAAAGAAATTTGATTGTTCTTTTTAAAGCCCCAAAGTAAAATTAGTTTTCCTAAGGCCAAATATTTTTAACAAACTTTCTTAAGAAGTGTTAAAGAACACTTTTAGTGTTTAGGAACACTTTGGTTTCATGAACATAATGTCATAATGAATCCTTCCTTTGCTCCAACTATCTTCCATTGGTGAAGTTTGAAAAAGCGGTGGAGTTTGGAGAAGCGACAAGGTTTGGAAGACAGGCGGCGCTATATAGCGCCGTGCGGGTGACTTTGGGAAGCGTTCTGCATAGGTAGAGAGTGCAAAAGTGGCGCGACAGAGGTCCGTGGTGCAGTTTGAAAGCAGCCTGCTTTAAAAATTTAAAATTTATGGGTGGGAAAGGTGACGCGGTGGAGTTTGGAGAAGGCGCGGCCCAATATAGAGCTGTGATGGTGAAGGCGACGAAGTTAGGACCTTCGCAGCGAGCTTAGGAAATTTTTAAAAGTGACAGGCAAGAATCTACGATGGATTTTGAAGAATGCAATGGCAGGTCAATATGGAGCCGTGGAACTGAAAGCAGCGAAGTACTACGCCACGGAGTTGGATGCAACACGATATAGTGCCGCAGGGGCTAGTTTGCCTATGTCTATCACAAAAAAGTTAGAAACCACGGAATTTGAAAATGTGATTGAATTTTTTGACTTTTCCCCTCCCTCTAGTGCCAAAATGTGAACCCCTAAACCTGCAAATGCACAAAGATGACAAAAATTGTTAGTGTTATATCTAAATGCATGCAAAGAGTGAGAGATTCCCCAAAAAATCCATTTATTAAAGCTAAAATTAGGAAAATGAAGAACATGAAATAAGAAACTTAAACTAAATCTTAATTAAGCCAATAAAATGATGATCCCATGGGGGAATTGGTGCCAATGGTATGTTGCAATTGCCCTTTCCCAATTCCTATGTTGCAAATGTGAGTTGATTGAATCAATGGTCAAATCTCTAAAGAGATTTGAGCATAATCTTGTTATAATCTATGAAAAATGATGGATGATTGGAAGCAATGAGAAAAATTAGTTCTCAATTGGAGAGAGTAACTTTGCATGTAAATTGTGGATGAAGATTGAGGAGAAAAGTCTCCAATTTATAGATTCAAATCCTGGAAGAGATAGTGGAAATAAGCAATGTGGGACAAAAGATAGTCCAATGGCATTGTGCCACCTGTCCAAATGTGATTGGATGAGGAATGTGCAAGTTTTGGCCAATGTGCCAATAAATGCAATTAGGTGGCATTTCAAATTTGAGAAATGACATGTTGAAGAGGGAAAGAGGATGAAGTTAATGTCACTTGGCTCAAAGTCAAGGACATGTAAGAGGCATTGAATGCCTTGTTGGAAGGACCAAGTCCACTTGGCCTTTTTGAATTCAAATAAGGAATATTCCCTTTTGATGCTTTGTGAGGGAAAATAGAAGAATTAATAAATCAAAGTAATTGATTTATTGTGCAATTTGCATTCTCTAGAGGATTTTAGGGATTGAGATTAATTTAATCAAGGATTTGATTAACTTAATGAAGAATTAGATGATGTGACAATTTAGACTTAGGTTTGTGAATTAATTTAAGTCAATAATTGAGAGGAAATGATTTATCAAATAAATGATTTGATTTATTTAATCAAGGAGGAATATGTTAGATTAAATCAAATAAGGTTTAATTTATTTAATTTAATAGGACTTTAGAGAATTTAATTAAATAAAATGATTTACTTAATTAAATAGATATGTAAGGTTAATTAAATTAAATTGATTAATTTAATCACTGAAAGGAGAAGACTTAATCCAATAAATAATGATTTATCAAATTAAGTGATAGAATGTAATGAAATGTTGAGAATGTGATTTAGGAGGAGATGTTGTTAGTAATCAGGATCAGGTGTGCCAAGACGAACTTGTTTGTACTTTTTCCATGTCTACA
>VCHN02001126.1:0-25186 GCA_007115665.2 Sequoiadendron giganteum | reverse complement strand
TGCTGCGTTTTTTCTTCACCAGTCAGAAGTGCAGTTGCTGAGAGTTGTCTCTAAACTCGGAGATTTTTATATAGTTTGAGGTTTGGAGTTAGAAATTTATGCTGAGAAATTTTATTTTCAAAGCTAACTCCGTATTCGCAGCCATCTCGGGAATTGTTTTATTTTATTAATCTGCAGCCTAGCTTATTCTTCTATTTTATTTTTACAGATGGCTGGCGCAAAGGATGTTGCAGGAACAAGCAGAGCCGCAGGCAGAGCTGCAAACACTGAAGCAGGCAAGGCTGGCTCATCCCGGCAGGTAATGATTAAAAGGCTCGCTAAGCCATTTCTCCCAAAGTCAGCAATAGTTTCAAAGTTGGCAGGATTAAATGATACCAACCTTGGTTCATTTAATCTAAATGCACTCAAATCGAGGATGTTCGGGCTAGGGGCCATCAACCATCCGTCACGGCACATAATATAATGAAGAGTGGAATCTACGCAGCTGCTAGTTTTCCGCCAGCAATTCAGTGTCCGGAACTAATTATGGAGTGCGCCAATCACTACAAGCCAGAACGTAGGACGATTGTCTCTCCGGATGGTAAACTGCTCACCAACTTCACACCGGATGCCATCGGAGAGGCATTTGGGATTCCAACTGCTGAGGAGATGTTATACAGAACAAACAAAAGGGCAGACAAGATGTACTCTTCCTCTTTCGAAAGGGTCACTGCAGTCATCAACAGAGTTTGGATGCAGAAGCCGAGGCCACCCCACACTAAGCTCCCAAAGCAGATAATTGCCGAGGACGTGAAACAAGAATACTGTGATTTGATAATGATGTTGAGCCGAGTGAATGGGAGTGCACAGGCTTACATTTTTGAGCCTTGGATGTTCTACTTCATCGAGATCATCTTGGAAGGAAAAGAGTGTGTCGATTGGGCTAGGATGATTAGCAACCACATCGATGAGCAATTCAGGAGCTTGAGGGTGACGAAGACTTTCTACATGAGCTCATATGTAATTTACATGTTGGCCAGAATGACTAAGTACAGAGGGATTTCGTACAAGGAGCCAATCGGCTGTGCCCCTGGTCAATTCAAAATCCATGAAGCCCGCACACAGCTACATTTAGCTAACATTGCCAACTATAAACGGGCAAATGATGCATTCACAATGCACATTGCGAGGACACTTCAGCAGAGGACGCAGCAGAGAATATCTAAAGAAGCACAGACATCGATTGAGGAATATGGGTATTGGCTCATCCAATTCCCGAAATTCACATATATTAGGCTGCAGGGGTTCACTTCGTATCCGTATCGGTTACCATGATACCCCACTGATCACATAGTAATGCTTGAGGTATCTAGGCAATTGATTGCCTACGATAAGATTCAGAAAAGGAAAAAGAAGGGTGGACTTGATTTTCCTATCACCATGGGAAATTCCATTGAGGTGTGTCCCTCTTTGCAGGCAGCCCGAGAGGCAGAGGACGAGCTGCAATCTTATCATTTGTCATATCACACAGGCAGGCAGGATTTCGATCCTTACAGGAACATCCGGATGATACAGAACGTTGAATACCGGCACAGAGCTCATCTGGAGGACTTCTGGGCAAATGCAGTGGATGAGGCCGAGATAAGAAGAAGGATGTTTTCCAGACTTCCTCTCAAGTTGATTAGAGAATGTGAGATTATTCCAGTTCCCGACCAGGTGGAGGAGGATGTCAACGTCATGCAACCCGACTATGGGTCAGTTAGGGATACTCCTGTCCCACCACCTGATTGGTCCGAGCCAGAGATCATGGACTTGGACACTCTTTCTATCCTGGTGATGACTTTTACCAGGACTTGGGTCGACAGACATGTATGCAGACTCAAGAGCAAGTCGATCGCCCTTACTTATAGCTTGATGGGTGACCCAAGGCCGTTATCGGTAAAAAGAGGGAAACAAATTGCTCAGGCATCGAGGACACAAGTGGAAGTGCCAACCCAACCGATACCGTTAAGGATAGAACAAGCATCCCCCGTGCACTCACAAACTCAGTCTTCGAGTTTGAGAGTGGTTTCATTATTTGCCGATCAGAGGGCAGGATTAGAGGAAGAGCGAGGACTTGAGGAGGTAGATCAGCCCAACGCCCGAGAATCAGCTAGTGTCAGTCTATCCAGGGGCGGCCAACAGGAGGAGGAAGAGGAAACAATGGCCGACACCCATTTTCAGCAGATGTTGGACACGGCTTTGGAAGAGGAAGAAAGCACAGAACAGGGGACCCAAGGGTCGGGAGATACCCAGCTTATAGAGGAGGATGAGCCTGAGCAAACCAGTGCAAGAAGAGAGGAAGTGCACGAGATGGAGGCAACAAAAGAACAGCCCCTTGTCATTTGTAATCCACAGCAGACAGTGCCTGATTGGCTTTCCGACAGAATGAGGAGAGAACCCGAGGATGATATGGATCCGGCCATTGAGATGGAGGAGTTCCTTAGGAGGATCAGTGCGCCACCAGAGAAGAAAAGGGCCCGAAAGTTTTCAAAGATCTCGACTGACGAGTCAGGCTCTCGCACGCTTCAGGTGGCTATTCCGAGGGAAGATTGTGATCGAACCGAGGAGAGGCCTGAAAATTACGTGATCACCATAGTAGAGTTGGGTCGTCCTACGGGAGCCCAAGTTATCGAGGAGTTCAATAACTCCTATCAGGCATTGAAGGATCAGTTGCTCCGCACGGAGGGGAAGTATAAGAAATTGAAGAAGGAGCACAAAACCTTGATAGGATACGTACAAAATCTAGCACATCTAGGTGAACCAGCAAACCCAGCAGTAGAACGTCCATCAGAGCTTCCGAAGGAGTCAGTTGTTGCCTTAGAGGATTTGAAGAAAATGGAAACGGGGGCAGAAAAGTGGGTTAGCCGTGTTCATACCGAGACAAGGAAATTCATGGAGGACCTCGCCGATGCTTATCGACAGGCCTCAAGTATTTTGGCACGGATGGATATAGTAGATCAGGCCTGGGGTGATACTCGCATCTATCAAACGAAGACTGTACTTCGTTTGGGGGCTTTGATGCATATACCCCTAGAAACCTTGGTGGATGGAGGTGTAATTCAGAGAGGTGATAGGTATGATTTCACCAGTTGGTACTCCTCAGTGGTCACAGGTCGTGGATTTCACGACGCGGCAAGGGCAGATTCAGCTAAAGTGAGGAAAGCAATGGGCAACATCTTGGGGGGAGTCCTCAATACATTAGAAGCCATATTTGCTAGAAAGTTGTTCCCAGAGGAGATAACTGCTGATGGCTTGAAAAGTAGACTGCCTCCATTCTTCTCAGTTGCGAGGTCACTTGTCCTGGATGACTTTGAGAATGTCTCCACGTTCTCTAGTATAATTCAGCATACCCAGGACGTCTTAGTGACATGGAGAAAATCTTACACCAGATACGGACAGACGGTAGCAGTCTTGGAGTTCCAGCTCAACCATATTCCACCGATCTCTACACAGGAGGTTGAAGCAGTATTGGCCCGGTTGATCGAGTTTGCTATCCGGGAGAAGGCTAGTGGGAACGCGCTGCTTGATGAGGATCTTCTTGATGATGGTAGTGGGCATTAATTGCTCATTATGATTCCTGCAGAGGAGTGGAGAATATTCTGTGCATTCATTGCCCACTCCTCTCTGTGGCAGTTTTTAGGGCAGAAACCCTAATCAGGGCATATGTGGCTCAATCTGAGCCCTTCATTGTAATTTGATCTGAACCGTCCACTGAATTGGACTTATTATAAAAGGGGCATCCCCCCTCATTTGTAACATATTAGAATTAGAGATAGAGATTAGAATTGGAATTGGATCAGAGCTAGAGAGTAGAAGGCATTTAGCTTAGAAGTTAGCTTTAGATTGAGGAGGGAAGAAAACTTTCCTTTGAAAGTTTTGTAAAAGGTTGTTGTGAACACTTTTCATAATACAAAGAGTTTCATTGATTGGTGATTTCTTCTTTGTTATGAGTAGCTAGCAAGGCCATTTCGTCTTTCCAATTCAAGGTAGATAGAGTAAAATAGATTTTATTTCATGCAAGTAGTCGTTAATTGTGGAGTGTGGTGTTGTGATATAAGCATATCTTCTTTCATCCATACCACTAGCGGGCTTACTGATGGTAAGTTCGCCTTGCGTGGTCAACTGAAGTATCAGCACTTAACTTCGATTGTGGTTCATATGTTTGTATGCGTCGTATTGACGGTATGAACATGTTGCGTCATAGTGTGAACACTTTTCTCATCCTTTGAAGATTGCACCAACTTTGTCGGAGTTGTTCGAAAGGAGACAAAACAAAGTTTGGTTTGAAGATTGTTTAAGTCGATCCTCGTCCTCCACCCTTTAGAAGTAGATTTGTAGAATCCCTATCCCTATCCCCTTTAAATTTTGCATTTTCTGAGTCAGTCTAGATACCAGAACCATATTGCCAAATCATTCATGTCCTAATTGCTTCACGGAGTTGAACAACTACGTAAGTCCCCTTGAAATAACCAGCAAAAACACATCAACCAACTGAGTCTATTCGCGATAAAAGGAACCTTGGAGTCGAACACATGAACTTGCAAGCAATCTTAGCATGTGGGACACTTTGATCAAGAGAGAATAGAGTGACCGTTGGGCAACTTTATTCTGTGCTGGCGCTATCATAAAAAGCACGTCAACAGGTTGCTTGTTGAGAATTACCAACACTAAATATATCCAAATTCATAGAGATTATACATTAACAAACATATCATCATTCACAATAATTATAATAGTGCATACCACAATACTTGCTAAAATATAAGACTGCTATATTCTATGATGCAAATATATTGACAATTGCTGACTTCTGCCCTTATCTGCTGAGTTCAGATAATTATTCTTCATCTTGCTCCGATTGCCTTGCTATTCAATCTGTTTCTAATATTCAGAAGATATTTCTTTAAAGAAAAACAAATAGATTAAATTAAATGAATAATTACTAGCTCCAATTGCCTTGCTATTCAATCTGTTTCTACTATTCAAAAGATATTACTTAAAGAGAAACAAATAGATTAAATCAAATGAATAATTACTAATAAGGATTAATAACTGCTGCAAACATTATTATTGCATATTCTTATATATATATATATAATTTTACTAAACTTACTTCCCTTATTATTGATTTATTATTTGTCTTCATATATCTCTCATTGAACTATCTTCTTCCTTACACATACTTCTTGATATCTGCTCAAGTTCCAAATGATAATCCGTTTCTTTCAATGTGTTGTTTTATTCAGATTTCTAATTGATTCCTCCATTTGATATTCCCTTTCATGATTATATCTACTGCTATACTCAGAAATATCTTCCAGATTTCTCATTTATTTTCCCTCCATGATATCTGCCTTTTCCAAATGATGCCTCCTTATATACCCTTCATGGTGGGGTGAATAGTCACACCCCTTTATTACAATTGCATCCTTTACAAAGGATGCATCCCCTCATTCTTAAGCGCTGCCTTTAAACTTGATCACTTTAATTGCTGCCTTCTATAAATACAGTCGCTGCCTCTTTTTGAAATAAAATCACTGCTCTTATAACTAATATAAGTTTCCAATGCCTTATCTATATCCGCTGCCCATATAATCTCATCGCTTTTCTTTTATCGTTAATAGCTACTTATTATATGGCATCTTAATCGCTGTCTATTACAACATGTAATCATTGCTTACCATCGCCCTTATTTGATCGCTGCCTTTTAGTCATGCTCTTTATCATATTCGCTGCTGCTGATATTTTATATCAATTTTTTATATGTTTTCTTATTTTAACATATTTATTTTTATATTAGTTTTATATGTATATTTTATATTATTATATAATTATAATAATATTAAATTGTTAATATTTATTTCTATATTTTTTAATACTGTAGTGTTGATCATGGCGGGGGCATGACAACTGGAAAACTGTCATCACACATTCAGAACCACCAAGACACATGCAGAACTACCAACATGCTTGCCATTGGAAGTTTTATCACTGCAAAGCTATGCCTTGTTTACCGTGTTCTCAGGAACCTGCTTTGATCTTGCAGAACTACCAACATGCTGGCCATTGGAAGTTTTGTCACTGCAAAACTATGCCTTGTTTCACCATGTTCTCAGGAACCTGCTTTGATCTTGCTTGACTCTGAAGCATCTAGATCATCTCTAAACCACCCATGTCTTTAAATCCTTGACAACTTATTTACATCACTTTTTATTTAAATTCATCATTTTAAAAGTGTTGTATAATGTATCAAGTTACTAGCTAGAGGGTTTTGAGTGATGAATGAGAATAGTAACTTAGTTAAATGTTTTACTAATCTTTATGATTCAATTTGGATCTCATCTAACTGATTAGGAGGCTTTTGGTACTCAAAAAATTAAGAGACTCAAGAGACTAGGAAATAATTTTCCCCACCTCCTTTGAATACCATTTGGCTTTGCTTGGCTTATTTCTTTTCAATTCGATTTGCCAAATTTTCTACTCTGTTTTTGATGTTTTCACTATCTTCTACAAAACAACTATATAACTTTTCTTGAGAACTAAGATCAAGATCTTTAATAGAAGGCAGCAGAAGACCTCATTTTATCATCTAGCATGAAAGGATGGAAGACACCGAAGTTTGCCACATTCACAATGGAATACAACTTTATATATGGAAGCATGTTTAGTGTAAATGCATTAGTTTTGACTTGATGAAGAGCCTTAAGTAGACCATATCTAAGTGGTTGTAGCTTCTTTGCTTTACCTTGGAGTTTTTATTTGCTCAACTATAACCATACCTTGTGCACAACTTTAAATCTATGGTCAACTATTTGGTGATCATTTTTGCTTTGAACTTAGCTAGAGACTCCTTCAAGCTTTCTTGTACTTGGAGTTATAGTTTTTCAATTTTCCCAATCAAAATTTCAGTTTTGTGTGTTTCTAAGTCCACTCTTGCTTTATTGACTGTTCCATTACTATGTCGAAAGGACTAGGAGGTAAGTAACTAAAACATGTCTTTAAATGGATGTCTATTAGTCGATGAATGAATTACCCTATTATAAGAATGTTAAATGTATGCCAAAGTTCTATCTCAAGTCGTGGGATGTTTCCTATTGTGTCCTCTCAAGAATTGCATCAATGCTTTATTGGTCACTTCTGTTTGACCATCTATTTGTGGATGAAGGCAGTAGACCTTTCAGCCTTGTATTCATCTTCAACCACAAGATAGTCCAAATTATTATGCCCATGTACCTTGTAACTCCATTTGAAATTGTGAAGTTAGGCATACCAAACTGAATTTCTACATTCTTGAAAAATAGCTTAGTCGCTTCATTGCCCTTAAGAGTCTTTATACATGGAATGAGATTGACTTTTGGCTAAACTGGTCTACATCAATAATCAAGTAATCATGCCCTTATTTGACATGGGATAAATTATTACAAATTCCTTGGAGATTCTCTACATGATCTAGAAGGAATCCGTAGTGACATACACGATCCCAACTTTCTTTTAGTATAAGTGCTGCACAAAACACAACCCCTAAAGTTTTTTGCAACAGCAACTTGCATGTTTGGTAAATACACATACCTTTGTATGTGCCAATGTCTTCTACATGCCAAAATGTCCTGCAAATTTTAAAGTATGAGCTTCCTTTATTAGCGAACTCCTCCCTCATTAGGCACACAACACTTTCCAACTTATAGAGAAAATATCCTTGGATATAGTAATGGTAGTTGGACTCAAAATCTGTACTTTTTGTCCCATGTAAATTGTTAAGTACATTTCAAAATTGTGCAGCATGCTCATATTCTTCACCATATATCTCATTGAAAAATGCCGAAGCATACTTCCCAATATGGTAATTTAAACCTAAAATAAACTTTTATACAATGGTATTAAGGGTTTGGATGGTTAGTGTAAAATAGTGTCATTATCCACCTAGTCAGCTAATCACCTTTCTAGGATTGATTTTTTCACATTCATAGCTTAAGTTTACTTAGGTTTCTTATGCTTTTGTCTCATCTCATAGCATTGAGACATGCACCCTCATCACTTGAGACACCTATTACATGCATACTTGCCACTTGTGTTGTCAAGTGAGCTTACAAGTTTTGCACATTTGGACGGGTAGTCAGTCATTGTCTCCTACATTCTCACCTCATTGACCTTGCCTATACATGCAAGGTTCCTCATTGTATTTACACGCTCTTCATTTGATATTGATAGATATCTTATTGTGTTTATAGTTTCACTTGTGGAAGGTTATCAATTCAAGCTCATTGATCTTGGCATTCTCCAGCATGGTATCAAAGCCATGAGAGCATGTTCCTTCTCGCATCGAGATGACTCCCGCACATAGCCCTATCAATGAAGTGTCGTGGAGCCAAACGAACACCGCCATTGTGTCTAGAAGGCTCGAGAAATGAAAAATACTTTTCATTTCGTCAATTTTGGTAACGTTGAACTTTTGCAATTTTTTGGGTTTTTGTGCCCATTATATGAAAAGTTGTAAAAAGCCGATTTTATTTTAGGGGAGGTTGCATGGTTTTTCTTCTCCTATCAGTTTTGGGAGGATGCATTTCCTCACATGGAGTTCATCACTTCACATGTTTTGGGGGGTCACATAGACGACCTCTCTTTCTCTCCTTTGGGGGGAACATCCATTGTACTTTGTGGTAGCAGTAGTCCTTGGGGGGTCATCACGAGTCCTATGTTCTTCACTAGTACATTTTATTGCGTTTTCATGATTTCTCTTTTGGAGAAGGGTTTTTATTTCCCATTCCTTTACTCCATTTTATGAGAAATTTGTACTTGAGTACCTAACATGGTCTAGTAGCTAGGACTTGTTGTGACCTTTTTCACACATCACCCCATCCCAGATGGGGACCCCCCCTAATTTTTGCTCCATTCTGGTCTTTTGGCTTTTGTTGGTGCGTCTCTCTCTCTCTATCTCTGGTCCTTTCGGGGATGTCTCGTCGTTTGACCTGGGTTGAAGTATTGTTCAAGTCTGTGAAATTAGGGTTTTCATTAGTCAGGCTTATTAAAGGTCAAACTGAGTTGTAAAATTGAAATTCGAGCTTAGTACAACAGTTAGAAGACTTCCAGCAGGGTCCCACTAAATTTTCACTGTATTCCGGCAACTTACTATTTTTAGTAAGTATTTAATTTGGGACTATTTTATCGAGATTTTGGAATTCTGTCAGTCCCACCACAGTCAGGCAGCTTCAGAATGCCTACGCGCGAAATTTGAATGGATTCTGACAACTGGCTATTTTTAGCAGTTAAGCCTTCAGAGGCTGTTTTCAGGATTTAAGCAAGCAATTCTCCGGTGAGTGACAGGGGAATTGATCTGGGTTTTCGAAGACCTTCGCGATGATGTTGCATGCAAGCCGAGATGGTGACTTTCAGACTTCAGCCTCCCGAGGCTATTTTTAGGGTTTGCATGCAAGAATTTTCAGTGCATGTCCAGATATTCCATGTGGGTTTTGCGAGGCCTTCGCAATGATATGACATGCAGATGGATCGGGTCAGTTCTCAAGGACTTACTATTTTTAGCCAGTGCCAAAACTTTGACCAGTTTTCTGGGTTTTTCTGGGTTTTTTGAGATCCCACGGGCATTGTGACATGCAAACTCGCCAGCCATCCGGGTGACCACTTTCCAGACACTTACTATAAATTGCAGTATCATCCCAACAGCTACCCACCACTCCAGCCCAGCAATCAGGTGCAATCAGGCACGATCAAGGACAGCCAGGAACAAATCAGAGCACATGCAGATCAGATTAGGGTTTCCCCTGCCACGTCTAAAAATAGATGAAGCAAAATGCAGAAATGACAGAACGAAGCACGCCACCGGAATCAGCATCCCTCGGGCTACCTGCTGGTAAAATTTGAACACGATCTGAATACTTACTATTTTTAGCAAGTCACCAAATGGCTAAAAATAGCACGTCCTCGTCGGGGAAAAGGTGTGAACGAGCCCCTTGCAGCATCAAGTACAAGTGGAACAAATTTCAAAGCAAACAGAGATATGAAATTGATCAATCCTAAGGTTTGCCAAAAATAGCAAATGGCTAAAAATAGCATGTATGATGCCAAATCAGGTATAAACGAGGTGATACAGGTCAACGAGGGCATAGCCACGCCACTTCCAGCTCAAAACAGGGTGAAAATAAATGAAACCCTAATTTCTCCGAATTTGCTAAAAATAGAAAGCCAGAATAGGGTTGGGGCGTTGGAAATTTTACAAACATAACTGACAGATAAACACCTTCATATACGCCCAGGGAAGGTGAAGGGTCACCAAAAATGTGAAAAAATTCACTAAGGCATAGCATTTTCCTCCTCACAAGCCAATATGCGCCTAAGGCAAAGAAACTTCCCTCTCACACTAGCAAATGCGCCTAAAGGAGCTGAAGAGTCACTCAAAAGGGGCGGAATTCCTTCCAACACAATGAAATGCGCCTAAGATGGAAGTCTACAGGGCTAAATGCGCCCAAGGAAGCTGAAGAGCCACTAGCTAGGCGTGGGGTGAAGAAGGAAAAGAGCTCAAGGTTGAAATAGAAGTCTACCCCCCTATATGCGCCTAAAGGAGGTGAAAAGACACTAGCAAGGTGTGGGAATTCCTCCTCTCCATGGCATATGTGCCCAAGGTAAAACATAAAAGGTAAAAGCTAAAGGCGTAGGGTGATGAAGGGAATGCGCTTGGGAAATGGAAGTTGCTTGGCCTAAATTCGCCAAAGGTAGATGAAGGGTCACAAGAGGATGACGCCTTCCTTTGCAAGGGTGGTATGTGCCTAGAAAGGAAGTCAACACCCCTATTTGCGCCCACATGTGGAAATTGACTAGGGGAAATGCGCCATGAAATTCCTCCACCACACATGAAATGCGCCCTTGCTTGTGAGATGAAAAAGGTAAAGTGTTAGCTTCTAGGCGTGAAAATGCCTAAGGGGTGAAAGCAAAGGTTGATGCATGAGATGAAATGTGCCCTTCATGGGTAATTTAAATATGAAATTTTCCTAGGAATTTTTCCTAAGGCAAAATTTTGCTAGGGTGTAAAATACGCCTAGGAAGAGGAGGTATTAAAATTTCCAAGAACATGATGAAATGCGCCCAAAGCCAGACAGGAGGGGAATTTTTTAGGAGAATCACAAAAGGTGCCAAGGCAGAGAAAATTGAAGGTTGCAGGTGTGGAAGACATCCAGAAGGGGAAAAATAAACATTAGCCTTTTTATTATTTTTAATAATAAGAATTAAACGTACCCCTTCGTCCGGATACACATGAAAATAATGGATTTCAGGAAGATTTTTCTTCTGGGTATTGGACGTTCGCAATTCAGAGGTGATTTGAACTTACTCCACACCTTGCTTGTGTCGTTTTGACAGAGAAATTTTACTCGGTGCCTGTTTTGATGAATTTCCTAAGACAAGTTTAAAATTTCTCTAAGGAAAAAGAGATGAATATCTCTTCTCGAAGGATGTTTTAGCTCAAGAATTGAACTGGATGACTTGAATGATTTTACAGCATGAAATCAAATGACTTAGCCGGATAAAGTAAAATTGTTCGAAGAGGTGATTGGTTTAATATTTTAAAGAAGCAAATATGATGAAGTAGGCCTGTGCAAGAGTGATGGAATTTTGAAATTCTAGAAGCTCAAGATTCCGATACTCCGGATGACAAGTGTTGCGATTGGCAAAGAGAGGGAAAATGGAATTCGAAAATGTGCTAAGTATAGCCTCTACTGGATTTTGACCTGGCTATAAGATTTTGAGTCCTTTTCATTCTTCTCACAGATTGCTAAGTGCAAAATATTTGCTAAGGCTGAAGTACGAGCTTGCAAAGTGAGGGTTTGAAGTTGCTGAAGAAGTCGAGCTTGTGAAGAGGAGTGAGTTGCTGCAAGTGCTAACTTCTAAGTCTCCAGTTGCTAAAGGCTGAAAGGATGATTTGAGTCCTCAACTTGATGAAAGGTGCGATTTGATTTACCAAAGAGTTAAGTTGTTGAGAGGTACAAAATTGCATGCAAAGATCTAAAATTACTAAATGCTGAAGTACGAATTTACAAACCTGCTATGAAGATACGAATTCAAGAAGAGGAACTTTCTAAGTTGCTGAGAAGTAAAGTGTGAAGTACGAACTTGAAGAAAAAAGTTTCAAATCTGTTGAGGGCGAATTGCTGCAGGCAAACATTTCCCAGCATCTGACATTGTGTTGCTGCAAGTAGAGAAACTTCTAAGAAAACCTTGAAGTAAACAGGCGCAGTTGAGGTTTGCAGCTGAAAGTGGCAAAGTGTTGCAGCCTTTTTATTTAAAAATCTGCTGGCACCCTCAAAAGTGATATTTTATTGTTATGAAATCTTGTTTGCTGACTATCTTACCCTTTTTTGCAGAATGGCCGAGTCAAGCAGAAGAGCTGCAGGCAAGAACGTCCACGCTGAGTCCAGACAGGCAGTAATCAAGAAATTAAGCAAGTGTTTCCTGCCAGAATCAAAATTCACATCAAAGTTGGGCAGGCTGGCAGACACAAACTTGGGCTCGTTTAACCTGGAGGCGTTCAAAAGAAGGATAATGGGGACTGGAGGCCATCGCCCATCAGTGACTTCACATGGCATTGTCAGAAGTGGGTTATATGCAGCTGCAAATTTTCCACCAGCCATGCCGTGCCCGGAGCTCATTATGGAATGCTCTCACCACTACGATTCAGAGAAGAGGACGATCGTTGCGCCAGATGGCAAGGTGCTGGCTAACCTGACACCACAAGCAATCGGAGAAGCATTCGGGATCCCCGCCCATGAGAAAATGATTTACAAAGCGAAGGACAGAGCTGACAGAATGTATTCATCTACAACAGACCGGTGTACTGATGTAATAAACACTAGGTGGATGATCAAGCCCAAACCAACTCGTACGAAGTTGCCCAAACAGATAATTTCTGAAGACTTGAAGCAAGAGTTTGGCGACTTGATTATGATGTTGAGTAGAGTTGGAGGGTGTCCCCAAGCGTTCATCTTCGAACCTTGGATATTTTACTTTGTCAACTTGGTACTGGAGGGAAAGGATTTCATGGATTGGGCACTGTTAATCAGTGATGGTCTACATGAGCAGCTCCGCAATGTGAGGAGGACCAAAAAATTTTATATGGGCTCTTACCTCGTCTATATGCTGGCTCGCATGACAAGATATAGGGGGATCTCTTACAAAGAACCAATTGGTTGCGGTTCTCAGCAATTCAAAATATTCGAGGCTTGTCCGCAGTTGCATTTGACAAGCACTAGTAATTACAAAAGAGTCAACGATGCCTTTACTATGCACATCACGAGGACCTTGCAGCAAAGGACCCATCACAGAATATCGAGGGAGGCACAAGAAATGATTGAGAAATTTGGATGTTGGTTTATCCAATTCCCAAAATTCACTTACATAAGGCTGCAGGGATTCTCTTCCTACCCATACAGGTTGCCCCGATATCCCACGAACAGGGTAGTGATGCTGGAAGTTTCTAGGCAACTAATTGCCTACAATAAGATCCAAAAGAGGAAGAAGAAGGGCGGACTTGGGTTCCCGATTGCTATGGGAAATTCAGACGAAGTATGCCCATCACTGTAGGCAGCAAGGGAGGCAGAGGTGGAGCTCCAATTCTTTCAGCTTTCTTACCATTCCAGCAGGCACTACTACGATCCTCATAGAAATATCAGGTGGGTATTGACAGAGGAGTTTGGGCACAAGGCACAAATAGAAGATTTCTGGGCAAGTGCAGTAGATGAGGTCGAAGTCAGAAAGAGGATGTTTTCCCGGATACCATTGGCAATGATCAGAGAGTGCGAGATTATTCCTGCACCAGATCAGATTGAGGAGGACATAAACGTTGTACAGGCTAATTACGACACAGTAAGAAACACGCCCTTGCCACTCCCAGATTGGTCAGAACCAGAGATCATTGACTTGGATACACTTTGTATCCCAGTCCTGACATTTACACGGAGTTGGATAGAGAGACATGTCAGCCGACTAAAGGGAAGGTCAATTCCCCTTACCTACAATTTGATGGGAGACAGTAGATTGCAGACAACTGATCCGAGGAGACGGAGTAATCCAACTCCAGAGCCTAGGGGAAAGGAGCCAGCTCGACCGGAGCCTGTGATAGTTGAAGAATCCTTGCACATGCCGGTTCAAACACATTCTCCGAGCATACACGAAGTGTCCCTATTTGCTGATCAGAGGGAGAGGTTGCAGGTAGAACAGGCGGAACCGGCAGTACAAATAGAGAGCCAGCCACTTCGTAGGGAGTTTGTGGGCCAGAGCATCAACGTGCCCCGAGAGGATAATCAACAGGAGAACCGGCAGGAGACCGATAAAGGCACTGCCACAGATACTCAGTTTCAGCATGAGATTGAGGCAGCTCTCGAGGATGATGCTGCTTCCGATCGAGATGCCCAAAGCTCAGGAGACACTGAGCCCATAGATGATGATGAGCCTCATCAGAACGGGGGCCATGAAGTAGAGGCTGAGGTAGAGCAGCCTTTCATCATAGCAGACGCACGATAGGAGGTGCCAGACTGGCTGAGGGATAGGATGAGGCGTGATCCTGTGGATGAGACTGATCTTGCAGTCAAGATGGAGGAGTTGCTACAAAGGATCAATGCACCTCCCACGAAGAAGAAGGCTAGGAAGTTTTCCAGAATATCCACAGATGGGGATGGATCCCGAACCTTGCATATGGCAATTCCACGGGAGGAATGTGATAGAGACGAGGCCGTTCCTGAGAACTATATTGTGACAACCATGGAACTAGGCCGCCCTACTGGGGCACAGGTGGTAGAGGAGTGCGATAATTCCTATCGGGCTCTCAAGGACAGATTGTCCCATGTTGAGGGCAAGTACAAAAGGTTGAAGGTAGAGCATCAGACATTGATTGGCTACGTACAACACTTGTCCCGTCCTTGTGGGCAAGAAAATCCTGCAATCGAGCTCCCAGCTGAGTTTTCCAGGGAGTGAATCAGCGGATTAGAAGATTTAAGGAGAATGGCATAGCAGGCGGACACGTGGGTTGCCAGTGTGCGTACAGAGACAAAAAAGTTTATGGAAGATCTTGCACATGCCTATGGGCAAGCTTCCGATATTATGGCTAGAGCAGGCAGTTAACCATGCTTGGGGTGAGGCTTGCATCTATCAGACGAGAGTTGTTCTCCGTCTAGGGGCTTTGATGAGCATACCTCAACACACTTTGGTTGAGGGAGGTGTTATCCAACAGGGAGATAGATACGAATTTGCCAGATGGTATTCTTCAGTAGTCACAGGCCGGGGATTCTATGATGCATCACAAGCAGATTCGGTCAGGGTCAGGAAGGCCATGACGAACATCTTGGATGGAGTTCTCAACACATTGGAGGCAATCTTTGCCAGGAGGTTGACTTCTGAAGAGATAACTGCAGATGGACTAAAGGACAGATTGACGCCATTCTTCTCTGAGGTGAAAACCTTCACTCAGGATGATTTCGAGAACACTGCCACGTTCTCTAGTATCATACAGAACACCCAGGATGCCCTTGTTGCCTGGAAGAAATCATGTGCCCGACATGGGCAAACAGTTGCAGTTTTAGAGTTTCAGTTGGATCACATTCCTCCTATCTCCGATCAGGAAGTTGAGGAAGTATTAGCCAGATTCACCAGATTCACCAGATTTGCAGCCAGCGAGAAGGAGAAAGGAAACGCTCTTCTGGATGACGATCTGCTGTAGGAGGACGATGTGCATTGATTGCAGGTAGTGGACCTGCAAAGGAGTGGAGAATATTCTGCACATTCATTGCCCCACTCCTCTCAGTGGCGGTTTTTAGGGCATAAACCCTAATTAGGGCATGGGTGGCTCAATCCGAGCCCTTTATTGTAATCAGATCTGAACCGTCCACTGGACTGGGTTTATTATAAAAGGGGTGTCCCTCCTCATTTGTAATCTATTAGAACTAGAATTGAATTAGAGATAGATTTGAGCTAGAGAATAGAAGGCATATAGCATTTAGCTTAGAAGTTAGCTTAGATTGAGGAGGAAAGGAAGTTTTCCCATTGAGGACTTTGTAAGAATTTGTTGTGAACACTCTCATAATATAAAGATTTATCATTGTTTGGTGGTTCTATCTTCTATTGTGAGTAGCTAGCAAGGCTTGTTCGTCTTTCCAATTCGAATAGAGTAAAGTAGAATAGATTTTGTTTCCATGCAAGTAGTGTTAATTGTGGAATGCATCATTGGTTTGAACATATCTCCCTATATCCATACCACTAGCGGGCTTGCTGACGGTAAGTCTGCCCTGCGTGGTCAACTGGAATTTCAGCACGTAACTTCGGTTGTGATTCGTGTGTCCACTTGCTTCGTGGTGAAGGGGTGTGCATGTTGAATCTCAATCTGAATATCTACCTATCCTTTGAAGGTTGCATCAACTTTGTCAGAGTTGTCCGAAGAGGAGACGATACAAAGTTTGGTTTGGAGATTGTTAAAGCTAGTTTTGCCTTCCATCCTTAGAAATAGATTGTAGGATTCCTATCCCTTTCCCTTTAATTCAGTATTTCCCGATCGATTCGACATCAGAGCAATATCATCAAAATCATTCATTGTTTCACTGTGATTGAACAACTACGTAAGTCCCCTTGAAATAACCAGCATATACACATCAACCAACTGAGTCTATTCGCGATAAAAGGAACCTTGGAGTTGAACGCATGAACTTTCACGCAATCTTAGCATGCGGAATACTTTGATCAAGAGAGAATAGAGTGACCGTTGGACAACTTTATTCTGTGCTAGCGTTGTCATAAAAAGCACGTCAATAGGACTCATCATTAGTGCATACATTACTCTCTAAGTTGCACTTAAGGGGGGTGTAAGTGTAAATAGTGTCATTATCCACCTAGTTAGCTAATCACCTTTCTAGGATTGAATTTTTCACTCATAACTTTACTTAGGTTTCCTATGCTTTTGTCTCATCTCATTGCATTGAGACGTGTCCTCATCACTGGAGACACCTATTGCATGCATACTTGCCATTTGTTCACACACTTGTCAAGTGAGCTCACAAGTGTTGCACATTTGGAGGGGTAGTCAGTCATTGCTCCTACCTTCTCACCTCATCTACCTTGCCTATACATGCAAGGTTCCTCATTGTATGTACACACTCTTCATTGTAAATTGATAGATATCCTATTGTGTTTATTGTTTCACTTGTGAAAAGTTATCAATTCGATCTCTTTGATCATGGCATTCACCAACATGGATTAGAGTACTTATTAGTAGATGAGGTAACCATGATAGTATAAAGGTATCAATCACCATCCTCAAGGGTTGTGGAATCTAATTAAGAATGAAAGCATTTGTGATATCTTCTACCTCAAACAACTGTAGATTTGGTCAAGAAAACTGTTTCTGTCCACATAAATTTTTGTCCCTCTTCCCAATATAAAAGAACTTTAGAAGACTTTTTAATTAGAAAATTCAAATTATTTTGTGCAGCATTCTTTATAGTTCTAGTTTTGACATTGGAGTTGAGGATGTTTTGTCTATTACCGGTATACCAATGGTGCTAATTGCTAAGGGATGAATCGTGTCTCATTGGAAAAGGCCTATTCACTTGAAAAATGGTTTAAAAGGATAAGTGGAGAAAGTTGTTTTTGTGCTTTAATGAAGTTTTCACTTTTGAAGCATGATAGAGTTGGTAAAAGATCATTAGTCAAAAAGTTGATAAAAGATCAATAGTAAGTCTTGAAGCTTTCGGTGATAGCTGTAAGTTGTCAAATATCTTTAGTGTAGTCGGCCGTAGTGGACCAGTTGTTATATTTCAATAAGACTATAGTTGTACTGAGAATAATTAAAGGGGCATGTGCATTCGGGTAATTATGTCCCGATTAGTTGTAGCGGGTTGTTATGGAATGTCACGACTGTTGGTTGCTCAACCATCGCCGAACGTTATATGTACTCAGTTTTGTAGTCGGGAAGGATATTGATGATTCCATGATTGATAGTACGGGAATACTGTGATTGTACATGGTGATACTTGCATGGAAGGTTGTGTTTGTGGCTCTGGCTGTGGCATGGAAGGTTGTGTCTGTGGCTCTAGCTCAGGAATGTCCTCGAACCCTACATCTCCTGATGCACCCACATCCTCCATTGCTTGTCTCTCAAAGTCAAGGATCTCATCTGCGCTAAACAATGGAGGCTGCTCATCTCGCCCTGTCCAATCACTATAAGGATCTATCTCATCTAAATCAATAGGATCTAGTGATTTTTCTTCTACTCTCTTTGTGCGCAACCGAAGGTTGTATTGCACAAAGACAAGATCATTCAGTTGCTTTTGTGCTAACTTGTTCCTCTTTTTCGTGTGAATGGACTCGAACCAGCTCCAATTGCGCTCACAACTGGATGCACTACAGGGCTGACATAATACGCGAAGGGCAATATTTTGAAGATGTGGGGTTTTTCCACCCCAATTTTTTTCCACCAAACCTCTGCAAAAAAAATAAATATTGAAGAGTTAGAAAACAAAGTCAAAGACTCAAAAGTCAAAAGTAAAACACATTTTATCAAATTATATGATCATGATGCATGTGAAATAAACTTAAAAGTTAAAGACTCCCAATTTTATACCTGGTGGCAGAGTGTTTCTTCCTCTAAGAGCCATCTCTGAAGAAAAGAGATTACCAGTTGCTTCCCTGTACATATCCAACTCCATGATGATGTGGTCTCTCGCTGCAACCTCGGATTCCATCCTCTGAAAGCATGTCATGAGCCCCTCCATAACCTCTCCATTAGGATCGGAGAAGCTCTTTGAGAAGAAATAATAAGGGTTGAGGAAGTACCCTGCTGCATGGATGGGTTGGTGGAGTTGATTGTTCCACCTCCTATCAACAATTTCCCATATGGGATCAAATTTCAGGCTGTTCCCCATGTAGTAACTTTTGATAGCCTCTTTGGCCCTATCCATGGCCTCATAAATATATCCCATGGGGTTTTGATCCCCATCTACCAAGCGAAGGACTCTTACCAAGGGCTCCGACACCTAGATTAAAAATACAAAAAGATCAAAGTTAGAAATTTATAATGAAAGGCTTAAAGTTAAATTAAAAAATATATATATTTATATTCAACTTGAGTTTAAAATTAAAATCAAAGTTTTGAAGTTACCTTCACGATCTCTGTAGCTTTTTGTGCAAACAAGTGGTCAAAGACTATTGCAGCAACTCTCTCTCCTTCGGGTTCTTTGAATATGAGGAGTCATTCCATGCTTGACTCACAAACATTTGTTTTAAAAAGCCCAAAGAATCCAAAATGCTTTGCAACGTTACGAAAATCGTTGCAAACCTTGTGGCACCTGGTCTCACCAACTCCTTCCCTTGCGTATGATCTCTCATCAAGCTAAGAACCCAAGGGTGATTGTAGATAAATTTTATGATGCTCCTTGCATCATCTACAATCGGTGCCACCCAAACAAGTTTGCCTATGTCCTCCAAAAGAAGGTCAAGGCAATGTGCCGCACAAGGTGACCAAAAGAGTGATGGATGTCTAATCTCAAGCATTCTTCCTGCTGCCACATACGCTGTTGCATTATCTGTGATAACTTGCACCACATTAGCAATCCCCACCTCCATCACAACTTCTTCCAACAATGTACACAATGTATCTGTAGTTTTTATCCTGTTGGAAGCATCTATCGACTTCCAAAACACAACTTCACCTTTGCAAGCAACCAAAAAGTTAATGATGGTGCGGTTTCTCCCATCCGTCCACCCATCAGAAAGAATGGAGCAGCATTTGTGAGCAACCTGCAGGTACAAAGTAAAATAATTAAATAAGTACAAAATTTCAAGTTTTAAACAAAAAATAGCTTCAATTCAACATAAATAATAAATTATAAATTAATTTGATTTAAAGAACATAAACTTAGCATAAAATTTAAGTTGACTTTCACCTACCTCCCACTCAAATCTTTGCGAGAAGGTGGCTTGAAGCCTTTTCCCGCAACTGTCAATGTAGTGACCATATTGTGCCAATAGGGACTACTCGCCACATTAAATGGTATGTTATTGAAATACCAAAAGTCAACACATGCCGACTCGGCATGTTGATGCACCTCCTTGTTCCACCCTGTAGCCTCCAATGATACCTGTGCTCCTGGTGTGTTTCGAGGCACAAAAAAACTCTGTGGGTTGCGTGAAGATGAAGGTGGTGGTGGCACTGGCACTCTAGTCGAAGTCGAACTAGAGGAAACAGGGGGCCTAGAGGACAGTACAGCTGTGGCTGTGCTATGAACGCGAATCCGTGGACCACGAAGAGAGCCAACAATGCCAATATCTCCCTCCTCATCTGACTCTATCTCCATGTGCTCAGCCTCGTGCTCCTGAGTTTGGCCATGGGCATGCGCATGTCCACTAGCTATGGCAGCTGCTATGGCTTTTTTTGCCCTCTCCCTTTGCATTTTTCTTTCCTCGGCAATTGAGAGTAGTGCAAGCATCTCTCTTCTAATCTCTTCTTTGGGCTTCTCACAAGGCTTGGCATCACGCTGAGGAATGCCTGCAAGATGGTATTTGAGGCGATTTATGCCTCCATGATATGTATTCTTGCACTCACTGCAAACAACTGTTCCAGGTACGTGCCCTCTCACACCATACTTCCATGTAGGGTCTCTAGCCCCTGCAGGACGAGTGCCTGGAACCCATGATGATGGTGTAGACGGGGTGGAACATGGTGGGGCGGGGTTGGAACCTGATGCTGAGCCAGAAGCCATTATAGTGTGTATTCAATGCTCAATGATCAATCTACACACACAAAAAATATGTACAACATATTAGTTTTTTAATACAAAAAAAATTTAAAAACAACCTAAATCATTAAAAATTTAAAACTTAAAAGATATAGAGCTAAATTTGATTTAAATTGATACAAATGTGTTTAAATGAATTATAAATTAACATTATTAACTAATCTTATCATTTTACACAAAAAATGAACCTAGGTCTGAAAATTTCAAAAAACAATGAAAAAAATGAAAAAAATCAGCAAAAATCAACAAAAGATTGTGATGAATCTTGTTTTTTGGATTGTAAATGCAAAAAAATTGTTTCTTTGTGCTCTATTATGACTTTTTTTCAATTTGGAATGAGTATTTTGCAATAAGAATGAAAGAAAATGATTAAGCAAAAATAAAAAACAAAAACAAAACACCTACCTGTGAATCGAATTTCTCTTCAAAATCCACACAAAATGGCGTTTGAATCTGCTCTCCTCGATGGCAAATCGTTGGAAATGATATCTCCTTGCTTGGGGGGGGTTTTGAGCTCCTCACACAAACTATCATTCAATTTCGAAATGAAATGAAATTGAAAGAAGACGTTTTCTGCTTTATGTTCTACGCGGCTGAGTTTTTTTGTCAGACTCGCGAGTTTTTGGCGAGTACTCGCGAGTTTTTAGTGGCGAGTTTTTCAAAAACCTCGAAAAAACTCGATTTTTAAAGGATGGCAAGTTAACCTCGTAAAAACTCGCGGTGGAAAAAAAATCGTGAGTTTTTGAAAACTCGGCGAGTTTTTCGCGAGTGTGCCAACTATGTTATGTTGTATACTCTGTTATTCTATTCCATGTCCTGCATATATTTAGTTTACTTCAATAGTACATAGTACGTTGAATTGTACTTGGAGTGGTAAACATTTGGCACCATTGCCTAAGTGAACCAGGGAAGCACTTGTTGTAATGGTAGCGTAATGGGCCGACTGACGGAGGAGCTGTTGTGACCTTTTTCACACATCACCCCATCAAGATGGAGACCCCCTAAATTTTGCTCCATTCTGGTCTTTTGGCTTTGGTTCGCTCTCTCTCTGGTCTCTGGTCCTTCCGGGGATGTCCTGTCGTTTGACCCAAGTTAAAGTATTGGTTAAGTCTGTGTAATTAGGGTTTTCATCCTTCAGGCTTATTAAGGGTCAAACCGAGTCACGAAATTGAAATCTAAGCTTAGTACAGCAGTCAGAAGACTTCCAGCAGAGTCCCCCTAAATTTTCACTGTATTCCGGCAACTTACTATTTTTAGTAAGTATTCAATTTGGGACTATTTATTGAGATTTTGGAATTCTGTCAGTTCCACTGCATCCGGGTAACATCAAGCTGCCTACACGTAAATTTTGAGCCAGATCAGACGACTTGCTATTTTTGGCAGTTCAGGCTTCAAGAGCCATTTTCAGGGTTTTCACATGAGCTTTTCAGATGCATGTCTGGAGAATCCTTCTGGGTTTTCCAAAACCTTCGCAGTGATGTAACATGCAAACCGAGATGACCACTTTCAGAAGTCAGCCTTCGGAGGCTATTTTTAGGGTTCGCATGCAGTGTTTTTCAACGCATGTCGGGTTTTTCTTTATGGGTTTTTCGAGAGCTTCGCAACGGTGTGACTTGCAGGCGGAGAAGATCAAAGTTTAAGAACTTACTATTTTTAGCCAGTGCATGCATGCAGACCAGTTTTCTGGGTTTTTCTGGGTTTTTTGAGATCCCACGGGCAATATGACATGCGAAACCATCCAGCAGTGGATGAGTCACTTTTCAGGCAGTTCCTATTTTTAGCAGGTACACTCTGGGAGCCGCCCAACACTCCAGTTCAGCAAGCAGAATGACATGTAGAAGGAACGAAGTCAAACGGAGACCGTTCGGGATACATACAAGTCAAGTTAGGGTTTCCACTTTTATAGGGGGTAAAATCCAAAAATAGTCGAAACGAAGCACCCCACCAATGTCAGCACACTTCAAGGTACCTACTGGCAAAATTTGAGCGAAATCGGAGAATTTACTATTTTTAGTAAGTCAGGGCACGGCTATAAATAGCAAGTCTGCACCCGAGGTTGGCATCAGAGTAACACTCAAGCTATCAAGATCAAGCGTTGCAACTTTCAGGCAAAATGGAGCTACTGAAGTCAGAAAGTCGAAACTTACTATAAATAGCAGGTGGCTATAAATAGCAGGTCAGGGCAGAGGACTGGCAAAACGGGTTCACCAGGCAGAGAATATCATATGGTGAAATTTTCGGGCTAAACGGAGCCTTAGAGGTTGAAAATCGAGGGACTTGCTAAAATAAGCACAACTTGCTAAAAATAGAATGCATAAACAAAAGCAGGCAGAGGCATGGAAAATATTCTAAGTGTGGGAAAATGAAAGTATCCCCTTCAAAATGCGCCCACCTCACAGATTGATAGCATCAAAATTTTCTAAGGCAAAAACAAAAGTGGGCATATGAAAATGCGCCCAAGGTTGTGAGACCAAGTCAAAATTTCCTAAGTGGTGAAAACAAAAGCTTGAGGGGCAAAATGCGCCCATAAGCTCAAGGGGTATCAAAAAAATTTCTAAGTGTTAAGTTGAGAGCTAACCCCCCTAAATGCGCCCTCACCCTCAAAGAAAATTCTAAGTCATCAAAGTGAAAGCACACCCATGAAAATGCGCCCTTGGCTTGAGATGAGGGAGTTTAGAAAATTCCTAAGTTACGAAATAAAAGCTCACCTCATGAAATGCGCCCTCATCTTGAAGTAGACCCTTCAAAATGCGCCCAAGGAAGATGTTGCCTAGTGAAAAGCGACTAAGGCATTGAAGATAGAAGTTCACCCTGTGAAATGCGCCCTCAAGAAGGAGAAAAGGTGAAAAATATTCTAAGGCAAAAACAAAACCTTGACACCCAAAATGCGCCCACCTTGCAAGTGTTGTTAAGTGAAATTCTTCTAAGGCATGAAACAAGAGGTTAGGTAAAAACGCCTTTGTATGGAAAATGAAAGTTGGAAGTGGTGAATGCGCCCAAGGTAATTGGAAGTGTTGAGAGGTTTGAAAATAAACTAAGGTGTGTAAAATAAAAGTAGACCCTTCAAAGTGCGCCCACCTCAAGTGTAAAAGGGGTTGCTGGAGAAAAAGCGGCTAAGGCATTGAAATGAAAGTGGAGGGGTAGAAATGTGCCCTCACTTGAAAGTACCACCCCCTAAATGCGCCCACCATGGAGAGGTTAACATGAAATTCTACTAAGGCATTGAAAATAGGAGCTCACCTAGTGAAATGCGCCCTCACCTTGAGAAGGATAATGGAAGCTTTGAAATTCTTCTAAGGCATAAAATGAAAGCTTGAGGTAGTATTTGCGCCCAAGGTAAAGTGAAGACCCTCAAAGAAAATTCTAAGTCATCAAAGTGAAAGCTCATGGGTCAAAATACGCCCACCTTCAAGACATTGAAAATGTTAAAAAAAGTTCTAAGGAAAAATTGAAAGTTCAACATCTAAAAAGCACCCAAGTTGAAAGTGAGGACTTAGAAAAAGTTTCTAAGTGTTGAAAACGAAAGTGCCAAGGTAAGAATGCACCCTTGAAGGGGTTGATGGAATTAAAAATTCCTAACGCCTGGAAATTTAAATTTGAATGAGAAAGAAATACGCCCAAGGAGTGAGGATTTAACTTTATTTCTAAGTATGTGGGCGAGGGTGCAAGAATAAAAATATACCAAGGGTCAAGTACGCCAACAGAGAAAATGTTAGAAAATTTTTCTAAGTGAGATAGCATTTCACTAGGGAAAAATACGCCCTTGGCATGGAAGGATGATTTGATGAGTTTTAAAATTTTCCAAAGGCAGTTGAAGGATGACGAATTTTTTTTCAAGGGGAAGATTTGATATCGATGAATATTTTCCATGGGTCAAGTGAAAATCAAATGAACCCGTTTAAAATGCACCCATGAGTTAACAGAGTTTGAAAATTAATTTCCTAAGGGAAATTTTAATATTTTCAGAGGAAATTCGTTTTGCCTAGATTATTTTCCTGACGGAAGTTAAATCTCAGAGGATGAATTATTTCGAGCATGCAAATAATTTTTAATCACCCGGAGTTGAACATTTTAATGAGAGAATTTAAAATGTCTAAGGCAAATTTTATGAAATCGAGGATTTAAATGACAGACATTTTAAAAGTTGGAAATAAATTTACAACTCCCACGAAATTTTTCGAGTTGAATTTATTTAAACACTGCGAGATTTTAAAATGGAATTTTAAATCAAGTCAAGTGATTTTTTTCTCGCGAGTTGTTTAAATCGCCAAGAGTTAACTAGCAGATTTAACTGGCAGACTAAGAGGAAGGATTCAAATTTTTACAAGGAAGGAATCATTATTAAAGGCAACTGCCATAATGATCGGCTGACGACTAGCCCACTA
>VCHN02003599.1:0-13796 GCA_007115665.2 Sequoiadendron giganteum | reverse complement strand
TTCTCTCTCCCTCCCTCTCACTCTCTCCCCTTCTCTCTCTCTCTCTCTCTCTCTCTCTCTCTCTCTCTCTCTCTCTCCCTTTCCCTCTCTCTCTCCCTTTCCCTCTCTCTCTCCATCTCTTGTCCACCCCCCACCTCCTAATTACTCTTGGATCTATCTAGGCCACAAATCGGATATCCGATTTGTGGCAAAAAAATCTTACCGCCACAATATATTTTTAAATGTTTTTCAAATATTGTTCGACCCCAAATCGGATATCCGATTTGTAAAACATAGGATTGGGCATTGTTGTGGAGAAATGTACTAAAACCCAACCTAAAAAAAAGTCAACTCAGGATTTTTGTGTTTTTTGGTGAGTGAAAAATGCTACTTTTCTCATATTTCCACTTTTTGGCCCATCATGATCCTCTACATGCTCATTAAATGCTTCCCTTTTTGCAGAAGGCATCCCCTTCCCAAGGTAAATTTTTAATTCACTTTTATTCTTCCAAGGACTTTAAGGAATTTTTAATTCCTCAAAGGTCACTTCACCCACATGAGGACAAGGACCTCCTTTATGAGGAGATCTTGTCCAATCCCAAGGTACTAGGAAATTACCTCCACCTCATGTCATTTTGGCCACATCATCCACCACATATTAAGAGAAGAGGTCTTGTGAGTTCACAAATCACCCAAACCTTTGATCTTGTCCAAGGTGGCTACATCTTAACCCTTCATTACTTAGAGACCTTTCCCCTAAAAATAGAGGATTTGCCCTCATTTAAAAACAATTCAACACTTGCACTTTGAACACTCAAGCATTCAAGCCATCACTTGCACTCTCAAGCATCTACCATTGTTGCAATGTTTGAGCTCACCTTGCATCCATTTTATGCATCTATCAACATACCCACATTCACCATTACAATCTTCATCTTATCCACATCATTTTGCATTCAATTTTGTGCCATTGTCATCGAAGGAGTGCACATAGTTGAACAATCAATAGGGCCAACCAAATGATCAACTTAGGCAAGGTAATATCGTTCCTTTCTTACTTTTGCTCAAATTTAGCTCAAGCCTTATTTGAGGTGTGGTTGTTATTTCTCTTTCGTTGCATTTCATTTGTATTTTTGACTTTAGGTTAAGAAAATTTCACTACACATATATTTGGCACACCCTGTGGGACCCATGTCATGTGTTGTTTCTTTCACGTCCTCTGCTGTTTTCCTTTTTGTAGGTTCAGATTCCAGTTACAGAGGTGAAACTACATTCAGGGCTGAATCTGCTTGCTTCACAAGGGCGAACTTGCTAGAAGGGTGAATCTGCCCCCTCCACAAGGGCGTTTCTACTAGAATGGTGAATCTGTCCCCTTTACAGGGGTGTTTCTGCACAGAAGGGTGAATCTGCCCCCTCCATCGAGGTGAACCTACTAGAAGGGAAAATTTTCCCCCTCCATAGGGGTTCCCCCTCTACAAGGATGAATCTTCTCAGAGGAAAATCTACCCCCTCTATAGGGGCAAATCTGCACTTCAACTTGGGCGAGTCTAATCTACACAGAGCCAAATCTGAGGTAAACCAGAAACCTATTTATTACAATTTTTTCTTACATCCCTTGACTTCAGTTTCATGTAGTAATCTGCTAACTCATTTTTTTCATGAGTTTGTTTGGTTTCGCTAAAATTTGGTGCAGTTGTCCCTCATTTTGGCCAAGACCAAGGGTACGAGACTTGATGCTTTTTTGCAAGAGGAGCAGTAGTTAGTTGTTTGTTGCTTTTCATACTAGCTAGGCACACATAGCTTAATTAGAGGGTCAATATACCACTATTTTCTATTCTTGTGAGGGGGTTATCGATGTATCCACTCCCCTTGTACCTCTTGGTGATCTTGGGTGACAAGAAATCACAACTCACTCTTGTCTAGTTGAGTCCACCCAAAAGGTCCTAGTGTGTCTAAGCTCTCCCCTTGCACTACATGTGAGACCAACCGAAACGTCTAGTATCCTATTCCTTTAGCGGGAGCTGCCTAAGATTTCATCACCCAGGGGATGATCCCAGCCATGCATTACCAACGGGGTATACAAAGGCTAGGGCGATACCTAGATAAGACGTGAGGAGGCTGTCTAAGTTTCCTGTACATCATCAAGGCTCCTGAATCATGCTTGTCGATGGGTTGGTGTTCACGATTGTGTCCCATGTACCATGCGTATATTAGGGACTCACGAGATAGCCTTGTTTAGCCTAGATAGAGACCCATGTTTTATCCGTGGCTTGGTGTAGTGCAGGGGATGAGGATCATACCCTGAAGTTACTCACCATGTACTCAGGTTGAGATTAAAATCCTTGTGGTGGACTTCGATAGTCCTCGAGTGAGAGCATGAAGGTGAGCCTGTGGCATTTCTTGATGACCCTATGCCATTGAAACACTAGCTATCTTCCTTTTTGAGAAATGGTGATCTAGAGAACCACCCTAGTATCACAGAGTATTAACCTTGGGTTGTCCACCTAAGGTGGTGAGCCTACATTGAGTTTGCAAACCCGTTCCACTAATTTTAGGACTATGTTGCTTGGATTTTTTTATCAGTGGTATACCAATGCTTATGTTTGAGTTAGTCCTGCCACTTATTGGCAGTTTGGTGTCCTTTATCTAAATCCTTTGTCATAGTTGTACGTTTATATAGGCGATTATGCCCTACTTTTTGGGTGAATCTTCTTTTAGGGGTATTTATGATCAGCTACTTGGGAAAATATACCCTCAAAGTCAGGGTAATCCACCTACAGGGGCAATCCTGCACTAACTATTTGGGTGAATATGACTGAAAGGGAAATTTTGCCTAGTCTGTTTGGGTGAATCTGCCTGAAAGGGTGAATCTACCAGAAAGGGCGATTTTGACTAGTCTATTTGGACGAATCTACCTGAAAGGGTGATTTTACTTTGTAGAGTGGGTGGCCTTGTTTGACATAAAGGCGATTCTTCTTTATGTTTCTGGCCCATTTTCCATCTGAGTCTTTATTCACGTGTTTGTTTCCCTATCTGCCATATCGTTCCCCATTACGAGCCTCTGTTTAGCCCTGTTTTTTATCATGTTCAACGTTCAAAGTCTCTATACAACCTCATTTGAAGTCCTATTTATCATTTCATGTCTTCTTGAAATTCGTTTAGATCCTCATTTTCTTCGTTTATCGCATCGTTGTCCATTCTAAGACCTAGTTCAAGTTTCCTTAGTGGTTCATTTCCCACTCTAAGTCTTTTTCTGGGTTTGTTTTATGTCATAAGTGTCATTCAAGTCTACTTATTTGAGTCAAATGCCCTGTGGCATAGTTTTCAAGAGTCAAACCAGTCCATTCTTCAGTTGTTTCTGTTGTTTGGGCAATTTTGTTTGTTGTTTGGGTGTTTTTGTAGGCTACTTTAGGAGATTATGCCAATATAGGTGAATCTTCTATAACCATTTGGGCATTTTTGCTAGTTGTTCTTAGGCGAATTTGGTGAAAGGGGATATTCTACCTACCCTGATTGGTAATTTCTACTTAGAGGGGTGATTTTACAAAAAGGGGTGATTCTACCTTCCCTATTTGGGCGACCCTGCAAAAAGGGGCAATTATACCTACCTTAATTGGGTGATTATGTCTGGTCGGATTAGGTGAACCTACTCAATTAGGTTATTTTGAGGACTTTTTTGGGTGAACTTGCAACGTTTTGACACTATTCTTTGTTGTTTTGGATGAATCTAAGCATGTTCCATGCATTACTATTGTTCTAGGTTGATCTAATATTTTCAGGAAAGCAAATTTGCACCATTCATCTTTTTGTTATCATCATTCTGGTGTGACTAAATTTTCAAAGATCACCATTATGTCAATCAAGTCATCCAATATCATCCTTTTATTGCATATCCATCATCAGTTTGTCAATCCAAAGCCCCTAAACTTCATTTTGGGAAGTCCTATAGAAGTTGGCTTAGGTGCCTGATCTTGATCATCATCATATGTGTTTGCTTAGGGTTGCATCCATCCTAAGTTAGTAAATCATCTCCGACCCAATCAATCTATCTCTATCCTAAGGTGGATTTAGTGGCACAATCATTTATCTTGCACCTCTATTCGATCAGTCAACACCTTACATCATCTAATCAAGGCTTCTGAACTTGAGTTGGACTTGGTTTGCTAACCCAGTCCAATCCAAACCTAATTGATCGATCCAGTTCAATCCAATTGATTAAATCAATTCTTCATCCCATCGATCAGTCTTATTTGATCTCATCCAATTTGCATCCTTCTAATCATCCAATCTAATCAATCAAACATTCATCCAATCTAGTCAATCAATCCTTTGTTTGCCATCTAGGGTTGTTTTGCACTTACATGCTCATTATCAATTGATCGCAAGCAAAGAATATCATGGTTGATCAACAATCCCAAGGTTCTCAACCCAATATCCCTCAAGATCCCAACAACGGAGGCTCATCGCAATCTAACAACAAGGCCTAAACTATGTCACCTCCAGTTGATGAAAGTATAGTTAATCAACTCGAGGTCATGGTGGATGAATATCTTAATCTCCAGATGACTAATCATCTTATTAATGAATGTGGAGACAAGATCCTTGCTGCTTTACTAGCAAAAGGCATTAAACCACCATCGAGATTTGATTTATCAAAATACATCAATATACCACCTTCAACACTTCCTGTGTTGCATGACCTGAGAACCCTCAAAACTTTGGGGAATGATTATGTACTTGAGGTCTTCCCATTGATAATTGGTACCAACCAGGGTTTGAAAATGCAGTACTTTATCTAGATCTAGAACCCTAGGTCCTGATTATGGTTGTAGGAACACTGCCAGATTTGAACAACCCTTTTGCCTTCAATACACCTCAAAACCTTCCTCCGTTTCCACCTCAAGTTCATACCCCATTGTCAACCCAATCTAGTCAGCCTCCCAATAATGATGGGGGCAATCCTTTTTCCCAACTACCACCACTGCCCATATGGATATCTCTGTCGAATCAATAGTTGCCTCCATTTTTTCCTTAGCTTCCACCTCAAAGCGGGGCCCCACCTTCCCAATCACCACAAGGTAATCCTCAACCAATGTCGAAACAAGCACCCCAACATGTTCCAATCCAATCATATCCAATTCCACAATAATTGCCTCAACAAAATACCTTTGTGTTGGCACACCAAAAACAATTGCCTTCACATCCACCACAAGGTAACCCTCGTGACCACCTCACCAGCCCCAAGGTTCTATAATCCAACAGGTACTCCAGAAAAATGCACCCATCAGCTAGCCTCAAACCACTCCCCAACCTCAAATCACTCAATAGCCGAAAAATCCCACTTGTCCTACTTATCACCAATCTCAACCACAATTCCAAGGGAAGCCTCAACAGTCCCATAATTCCATTCCTAGCCATGTCGCACAATATCTGTGTCATCCACAAAGCACATTCTATCTGCAACACCCTACGGCAAATCCTAATCCTAGAAATGCTCATCACATTCCACAGCAAGTTGTTTCCCATCAACTGCCCAGTGCGCAAAAACCTCCACATGGGGCTCAACCATATGTTTGTTATAATTACCAATGCAACCCATATTATGCATCACAGAAACATCAATCACATCAGTATCTGCAATACCAACAAGGTACTTCTACTTCGTATTATCAAACACCTCCATCACACCAACAAGGTGCTTCCATGTCAGATTACCAAGCACCACCATCCTATTAAATAAGGGGGTCCTTCAATTCATCATCAAAATCCACCACTCTTATCATCAACCTTGTACCAATCTACTAGTACAACCTACATACACCAATCAATATCAACCTCAAGATACATCATATATATAATTTCACCTCATCTTAATGATCAAACCGCTTTTGCTCCATCTGTCTCTACTAGGCAATATGATCTCATGCACTATAATCCATCAGATCCATCCTAATCAACCATATCACAGGAGCTAGAAGAACTAAAGGCCATGTTGAAAGACTTACAAACATGCACTTAAAAAATTCTTCAATTTGATGACAATTTTGCTTATCTTATCTGAACCCTCACTAGCCATTCCTTTCCCAAGCATTTTCAAATACCAAAGTTTGAAAAATACAAGGGGATGATAGGACCCTAAGAATCATCTCTAATAGTTCTATTCAAGACTATTGGGAAGTCACCCATAATCTATTAAATACCTCCTACTCAAGAGTTCCCCTGAGTCTTATGGGGGCAACTTGACTAGTTTTGATCTTCAAAAAGGGATCAATCACTTTTGTTGATCTTCAAAAGAAATTTGTCTCTTATTCTCTTTCTAATTTGAGAAGGATATTGATACCTAGACCTTTTGAAAGAAGCACAAATGAGAAGGTGAAACATTTTGTTAACTACTCCTCCAAAGGTGGCATGCTCCTATTAGCCAAATGAAGTCCGATAGTTTTTCATGAAAAATATCTTGTGACCCCTATTATGTTTAATCACTATCCAAGAGATGATACAATATAAAACCTTCATTGTGTCTCAACCTTTAGAGGTTATTGAAAAAGGATCCCATCATTGAGAGGGCTCTCACTGCTAAAGGGCAAGTTAAAATTTATAATCTTATTAAAGAGAAGCCATTTGTTTCTTGTTGAAATATTGAAATAATTGAGTGCATGAGTTTCATATTTCTTCTTCGAATTCCACTAAACTATCTTCAATGGTCATGCTAGTAATTAAATTCCTCTTTTTTATTTGAATGTAGATTGGTGGAAGAACTTGGTATTCTTGTCTTCCAAAGATAGCCAATTAATTCTTATTTTTTTATTCTAGTATATTTCTTCTTTAATCACCACCTTTTTCCACTCCTTTCTCACATCTCTTCTTTTTTGTGAAGTACATTTCTTCTTTAATCACCACCTTTTTCCACTCCTTTCTCACATAACTTCTTTTTTATGAAGGTTTAAATATTCGTTATCTTTTTTCCATTTCATCCTATAATTATTTTAATTTTTTATTTAGACTATTTTTCTTCTCAAAGATCTTTCTAAATGAAGTTATTTCATTGTTAATAATATCATGTGAAATAGCATTAATGACAAACAAGGAAGTTTTAAATATGGGTGATAAAAATAAAGGAAAATCATTGATATGTACATATGACTATTACTCATTCCAATAATCTAAAATTGATCAAACTATAAAAAATCAAATATCATCAAAGATGTGAAGCTATTTTAAAGTATTTATTTGGTCCTCTCTTTTTATAAGGTCATGTCTTACCAAAATCAACCATATCAAGAAAATATTTTTTTCTATGATCATTAAATTTTTAATATGATTTTTGGAAATGATGTGAGCTTATGAGATAATATATGAATTGCAATGTAAAAGTTTCAAATGATTATGCATATATTCTTATATAAATGTGTAAGGTATAGTGTAAATAGAGGCAATATAATATTTTTTGAAAAAATGCTAAGCTCATGTTTTGAGAAACCTATAGTAATCCTTCTATCCACTATGTGGATTTAGAGGAGGGTCCCCTCTTAGACAAAGCTAGCATTTTTTTCTGATTGTTTCTTGTGTGATTTTCTTTTGTATCTTGTAAAGAATTATATTTTGTAGTTTAATTTTATTATGGTACAAATATAATATTTTATATTATTTATTTACATTTTGTGTGATGAATAGATTATTTAAAATAATTAATTATTGTTCAGTCTTTATCTTATTTATATTTTTAAGAATTATACCAAGTTCACAAGTTTATATTTTATGTATAGCATTGGCTATCTATGTAAGTTTTTTTGTTGTTGATTATAATTTTATATTATGCTTAGTATTTATAGAAACATAAATAATTTATATAGTAGCTTCTAGTTAATTATAATATGTTTTTGTTCCTTTATTAGTTTTTAATGGTTATTAAAGAGTGATTTTAATCTTCACAATTTTTTTTATTATAGTACTTGCATTTCATTTTTCACACCTTTTTATCTATAGACCTTGCATAATTAGGCACTAAACCGTTTACGATTTTAAATTCTAGATTGATCCAAGGATCAAACTGAATTTTATGTCTTAAAAATTAAATATCTCCTATAACTTACCTAAATTTCGACCTATCACATGTGTTTGGCTATATGAATTTCTTAGCCCATCTTATATAGAGTAGAGATATCTCACACTTTTTCATTCCCACATTTATCTCTTTCTTATTCTCTTTTGATCTACACACTCTCTTACTCTTCAATTTAATATTCATTTTCTTATTTCTCACTTTTCTCTTCCTTATACAACCTCGTTATGCCTCTCCATGGTGTCTTTCCTCATGTACTTTTAAAATAATACATAGTTATCTTATTCCCATAAATCTATTAATTCCTTTATGATATTTATCTATTTGATAGCCTATTTAGCTATATTATTTTGTATTTAAGTCTTCTTTAATTATATATTTAAGTTTTATATGGGTCTAGAAATAGTCCAAATTAAATATGTAATATTGAAAAATATCCTATCTTTTCTATTGGGTATCCAATTTTCTTATGTGATATTATAAGGCCTCTCGTATAGTGTGCAATATCAAGCAACCCTTTTTTATATCTTTGGTCTATGTTGAACTTCTTATGTGGTACAATAAAACCCTTTGTGCCATAGGATAATATCAATATGATAGTATAGTTCTATTTGTAGTACTAGTAGTATTTTTTAATAACAAATATCTCTCATATCTAAATTACATTTACTTAAATTGATATTTCATCATGGTGAAATACACATATTTGAAGGTTACTACAAACCATAAATTTTTGATGAAGATGATAAATGGAAAGTCTTATCATTAATTGATATATGGAGCTTTTATTCTCTACATATTTATATGTGTCTTACACTATTTGAAGATGGTGTCTCTCACTTAGAGGGAATATCCTTTATCAAATTAGCCACCATTCTACTATATTGATGATATAGTTACATTTGATTTTAATGATTATGACTACATTTAGTATTTTTATTACATATTTTACCAATATAGTTTTTATTTCACTTTCATTTATGTGATGTTTTCTTCTTATGTTTATAGGATATTGCATAGTTACTATGCCCACATATTATGATTCTATGTTTTGTCATATTTATCCTAACGATGATGATATCTTATGATAATATATTTATAGAGATTACAATTTTTCCTAATTGATATCATGATAATATCTTACACTTATTTATTCTTAGAAAATATTTTATTTAGAATCTATGACTGATTTTATTTTATAGCTCTATTTGGGGATGGCATTACAGGCATCTCGGTACATATAATTATATGTGGCTCCTATATGCATATCTTGCTATCCTTTTAGCATGTTAGATGATACTATCTTTATATTTCTATATGTTTTTAGAGTTTTTTGAGGTTACATATCTTTTTCAATTTCCTCTAAATTAATTGTGTTCTTTACATACAACTAATTGGAGAGAAGAATATATGATTGCTGATATTCCCTCTAAGGTATGGTTGTAGTGACTCTCTCATCATCAAATTTCATTTTTAGATGGTATCATATTACTCTAGTTAGGTCAAGGTGGCGTCATTTGGTTTTGTACTCCTAAGTGGTGTCCTTGTTCCACCACAAATAGAATATTTCTCAAACTCTTTTTTTCTCTTTTCCTTATCTTTTCATTGTAGAAATGTATTCTTGGTTTAAATGTCTATGTGATGTCACATATTGAATTATTTTTTGTTAAATTTAATGTTACAGAGATAGACCATTCATTTTCAAGGGCATGTGTATAGAAGTGACATCAATATAAATATAAATATATTTTTCTTAATTATTCAAATTAATTTACTTTCTTATTTGTTGTTTAATATTACTTTGGCATGCATCTTCATAGTGGTTTTCCATACATCTTCATTTTGGGCTCACATTGACCTAGATATCCTTTATACAATGAAACATGTAGAAGTGAGACAAGCTTTGTTGAAAATATACACACTACTTGAACCTTACTTGATTCTATTTGCATTCACTCCAAGATACTTTTCTTAATCCTTATTTGTATCCATTCCACACCCAAGGTTAGATCTACAATTTGTGCAAATGACTCAAATAAATTTTATGACTTATAGAAATGATTAGGAGCTTTCAATTTTCCAATTCAAATTTAGGACTAATCTATCATTTCAGTTTAATTTTCATATGCAAACTTCAAGTATGAAATTTTTGATCTGTTTCCTTTGGAGTTCTATTTAAAGACAGGTCCTAAAACGTTGCCATGATCATAAAAATTATTTGATAAGAACATTCAAGACACATTCATTCAAAAGAATGTTTCCATTTATTACTTCATTACATATTTCTGTCAATATATAGAACATCTATTACATATTTTCAACATAAACAAGGAGTTTTCCTACAAAGAAACATATTCCTTATCATTGATAAAGCATAACTAAATTTATCTATTAAAATAAATATAAGCATCCAAAAAAATTCAAAGATCAAATCTGCACATCCAAATCATATCTACATTTTCCCAAATCAAATCCAGAGACATGAACGATTGGTCCTATAATTATAAAAATGGCTCACAATGATACATAATCATTTTGAAATTTTTTTAATATTTTTTTTGGAAGAACTAAAACGACCTATATATATATATATATATATAAAATCCACTTTCACAAATAACCCAAAAATATAAACTTCCTTGTTCGATGGAGCTTGCGTAAATGGTTAGATGGTGGCAAAAGGAGACGTCCCAGGCAAAACAGACTAACATAATTAGAAATTACGTGTAAGTTGCTTTATTGGGTCTTATCAAACAGAGACTGGAAAAACTGCTTATTCCACTAACGAATCATAAGAAAGGCCAAAGCTCCGAGGGAAAAGAAAGTATTCAATGTATTGAATTTCAGTCTCTCTAGAAGCATCACCATGACTGAATTTTCCTGCATGTTGCTTTCAGCAAAACTGAAACAATAAAGAAAATAGTAACAAGAAGAAAATCTATGCATAACAACAATAGATTATTGGTGCAATTGATAGAATTTTTCAGGAAGAATAGAGTCGCCCATAATCAAAAATTTAAATTATATTGCCTGTTTTTCTCAGACCGGCCCAGGCTTCTTAATGTATTTATCCGCGTGTTAAGCTCTCATTTATATATTTGAGTACTTCAGTTCAGCTCAATGAAAGACGTTTTGTCTTACCATGGAATTGATGCGACTTAGTATTGTTTTGCAATGTTGGTATGGTTTGTGATTGCGCCATTCCATCCATTTGTCTAATTGGTGCCTCACTTTGCCCATGTCCCTTGATAATTAATACAATCTACATTGTGTGTATGTGTATATATACATATGTATATGTATTCAGTTTCAGATTATCTATTTTTTTTTCTGGTTCATTTTTATTCCCACAAATTTGATGGAGGTTGTTATCTATTGAATTTCATATCAAAACATTTCAATTGTGTGTATAGGACAACTATAAAAAAACATATAGTCTTTAACTTCATCTGCATTTAGAGATCGTCAACTACTTTTCAAAAATTGACTATCTAAATATAGTAGCATTATAACATCTTAGTTATCACCAAAATCTTATGGAGTGATCCATAACGAATTTTAGCAACTTTCAACATCATTATTGCTTCCTTCATCTCTACAAACATTGAAACCTTAGTTTCTTACTAGGTATTTATATTTCCTCTTGCATTATATGCCAAATTCTAAGTATTGTTTCCAAAATTCTATAACTTAAATTACTTCCTATTTAGGTCAAACATAACAATCATAATATGTTGTGTCCCACTATAGTGCAGTCGCAATAGGAGGGTTCCAGAAGGAATAGTCTGGACCATGCATCAAGGAGTCAACACAATAGAAACAAGATAGAAAATTGATGTGCGAGCATGAATCTTTATTAAAATAGAATGCTTACAAGCAACATTGGCCACAAGGGCAAATATCTAAGTGCATAGGTCATGCCTCAAAGCCTTACAAACATATTCTGACCTAATTGGCCTTATTACATGCCCCCGAAGGGTTATTGCAAAAATGAATCTAAATTTGGTGATGATCTTTCAACTATTCTAACTAACTAAACTGACTGACTACCAATGACTACAATGCTTATAAATAGGTTTCTCGAGCTCCAAAATAGATCTGCATTGGCCAGAAGGTTGATTAACTCAAGGAATTCCCAAATATGTATGTTGGCCTCAAATACTCCACAAAGAAATAATCAATGATAGCTTTCGGTCAGCCAACGTAGATGATGTGATCAATGTGTAAGTGCAATAGTTGGCTCTACGAGTTGAGAACAACGATGAGGAAAAATCCAAAAATGAACTAGTGAATTGCTACTGAATGCAATGCAAGAAAGAACTTTTTTTTGGTTGATACAAGATTGCTTTACAACCAAGGATGCTCTTGCATCAGACATGTAGGGTTGAAAGAAAAGTGAGTCCCTCACTTTCCAAGGCTAAGAGGAAAGCCAAGACGGTCCACCTCAACTTGAGAAATCCATGATAAATCCTCCACTAGTCTGCCTTTCTACTTCACAAGATATTCTATGTATTGTTGGTTCCTTGTACTTCTTCTAGTTCTAGTGTCCAGAATCTGTTCGGTCTCCTCCGATTTCTGATGTGATAGTTGCTCCTTCAAATCTACTTCCTTACTGCTACCACATGATTCTCCTTTACAAAATTCATACATATCTGCCACATTGAAAATAGGTGATATTCCCAACGTCTTCAATAACTCTACTTCATACGCATTTCTAGAGTCAAACTTCCTCATCTTCAGCTTGTTGTAAGTACCAACTGAGAATCTCTCTTTCCTCAAATATACCATTACTATATCTCCAACAATGAATTCATTATGTCTCTGGTGTTCATTTGTCTTCTCCTTATATTTATTGTTCATGTCTTCCAATTGCTTTTAGACCTAATTATGCAATGTCTTCATGAAATTTACAAACTCTTCTGCCTCTACACTCTTCTTATCTTCCATACTGATGTCTCTTAACTCTACAACACCTCTAGGATTTACTCCAGTAACAATCTAAAGTGGTGTCTTCCCTATACTCCTATTCACTGAATTATTGTATGCAAGTTCTACTTGTGGTAAAACTACATCCCAACTTCTTGCCTTGTCTCCAACTAAACATCTCAACAAGTTACCAAACTTTCGTTCACTACCTCTATTTGTCATCTGTCTGTGGTTGATATGCTAAAATGAACTTCAACTCAGTTTTCATCTTCTTCCACAACATCCTACAAAAGTATCCAATGAATTTGGTACATCTATTTGAAACAATACTCTTAGGTATCCCATGCAATCTCACAATTTCCTTGAAAAAAAATCAGCAACATGTACATCATTAGTCTTCTTAGAGGGAACAAAATGTGTCATTTTAGGAAATTTATCCACTACTATCATGATAGAATCATAACCTCTCTATGTTCTAGGTAATCCCAATATGAAATCCATGCTCAAATCTTTCCAAGGTCTTTCTGGTACTGTCAACGGTTTATACAATCTAGTATTCTGACTACTCCCTTTTGCAGCTTGACAATTTTTTTACTTTTGAACATAATTCCTTACATCCTTATATATTTGTGGCCAAAAAAAATGTTCACTCACCAAAGCTACTATTTTTTCCACTCCAAAATGTCCTACTAATCCTCCACTATGTTTCTCTTTGATCAAATTCTCCCTCATTGAACTCCTCAGAATACACAACTGATTTCGCTTGAATAACATACCTTCTTCAATGAAATAATTTTCCCATTGGCTCAAGTTTGGATAACTACTAGTT
>VCHN02000370.1:0-41204 GCA_007115665.2 Sequoiadendron giganteum | reverse complement strand
TTAATTCATTTGGTTGGTTATAACAGTATGAGTCAGTTTGAGTCTGCCTTTGGTTAGAGGTAGTAGAATCTTGTCCATGTTACTTTGTTACTATCTCCTAGCATGGGGGGTGGGCCTTCGGGTACCACATTGGTTGGGTGGAACACGCACCAAAACCGTTGGGAACCCTTCTATCTTCAATACTTGGTGGCGAGACATCTAGATGGACAGCTCGCGATTCTTGTTGTAATTACTTGCATTGTAATATTTTATCTTGTATAAGTTATTTTATCCCTCTTATGTTTATGAGGTGGAATTTTGTTATTGTAACCTTAAGTACTATTGCCCCATTCTGGGAATGAGTGATATAACTATTGGTTTAAGATAATGTTTATGAGATTGTATCTCGGTTGATTATCTTATTATATTATGTGATATTCTTATGATGTATGATGGTGATTTCATAAAGTTCATAAGGCTATGGTTATATGTAATATGTATATGTGGGTTTAAGCAATCCTAACCTTGTAGCCTTAGAGGTTGTTGTTAATTAGTGTTTAATGTGTATGTTAAATGCACTTTATAAAAAAAAAAATTGGTCTAATTTATGATGTTAATTGCAACTCCTTTAAGGTTACTCGATGGGGCATTACATATATTGCTTTACTGACTCATATGGTATCCGCTCTCTAGCTTGCAGTTGTTGTTGGAAGCTCTTGAAGAATCCCTAGTATGCAGCAGTATATGTTTGTTTGTCTAAAAACTATTGGGTGTGCATTTTGATTTGTTTTTCTATTAGAAGGTTCATTTGCCCCACTTTTCCTTAGAACATTATAAGCTCATTGAGAAAATAGAATATGAGGCAGATGAGCAGGGTTCCATACCGGAAATTATACTTGGAGGTTTTGATTTTTTTCACGTTTTCCATTAATCGTTCCCTCATTACCTCACATAGGTTAAGATATTTCCCTTATATCACCATTTGGTATGCAATGTGAATGATTGTTGTTGTAGCATAGTCCCCCATATTGGCATAGTAGATTTTGTATGCAATCCCCATTATTGTATACCACACCATAGGGTTTGTGATTGCTCAAATGCTTAGAATTTGCTCATCTGGTGTTGCACTTATAAGTGTGGTCATTGTGTCATTATTTATTGCCTTCTTTGTTGGGACCTCTCCCCTCATGCTTAGTCCTATTACTACATGAATTGCTTCTTTTGTTATCCAGTGAAGTTTGTTAAGATATATGAACTCATCATGGACTTTACTCATATTTAACCACACCCAATCATGCTCATCAAAGAAATATGGGAAGTCCTTCAAAATATCAAGGTTCTTCTTCCCTACCTCTTGATCCCGAGGTTGATATGTAATTTGATCTTGGGTGAAGAGGGTTTTATTGAGCTCTTTGAATTTTATGTAATCAATCTCTTTTATCGGCTCATGGATGTATTTCCTTACATCCTTTGTGTAGACCATGTGTATGGGGATGCTTGAGAAATATATGTCTTTGTCTACCTCCATTACCTTAAATGAGTATTTCTTGTATTTTGGTTGTGGCTTCTTAGTGATGTTAACCAAGGTTGTGGTTGTCATTATTTTGTAGTTGTATGTGTGATTAGAAGATCTTAGATTGTTTTTATTTACTAAAAGAGAAATCAAATTTAAAGTGAGTATAGTGTAGTCATGAGGGAGTTAAATAGATTTAGGGTAGGCTAGAAGCATTTATGCCATTTTTTCATTTGGTTTTGCGAGCTTTTCTAGTTGCTTGCAACCTTGGACCGCTAAAGGTTTGATTTTATTATTTGGTTATTTATGATACATATTTTACATAATATACACTATGTGTCTTTTCAAACTTTATGATTTTCATCCTTCTAGTTGGTGGTAGTGTTCAAGTCTTGCACCATTGATATATCCTATTATGTGGTTTTCATCTAGCTTTCTTAATCTTACCACTCTTGACTTTGCAATTTGATGTATAAAGTATGGTCCTAGCCACCTTACATTTAACTTACCTTTATTTTTAAATTTGCTATCATATAGTAAGACTAGATCACCTATTTGAAAAGTCTTAGTATAGAGGTTTCTATCATGCCAAGCCTTTTGTCTTTTCCTTTCTAATTATTGATTGTACAAGGCTATGAATATATTCTCATTCAATTTTTCTAGTTCTTATATCCTTTTTTTTAGGGACTTAACATCGTCCAACCACAACGTGAGTGCGGTATGTAAGTTAGGAACTAGAAATTTCATGGGAACTACCACATCATTTCCATATATTAATTAAAATTTTGTGAATTTGTTGGTCCTTTTGTAGGATGAGTGGTAGGCTGAGAGTACCACAAGTGTCTTTATGTCCCAGTTTGACCTATTTCCATTGCACATCTTGGTAAGTGTTGTCCCAATTATTTTATTCAGAGCTTCACTTTCTCTATTTGCTTGTGAATGGTATGGTGAGATCTTATTGTGTGTAATCATAAAATTTTGTAACAATACATAATTAATTTATTAACAAAATGTTTGCCTTGGTCACTTACTATAGTTAATGGGAAACCATACCTAGTGATTATATTCTCATATAAAAATTGTGTGACAGTCTTTGTGATACAATCCTTAGTAGGTGAAAGATAGGGAAAATAGATGATGATTTAAACACACTTACACAAGTCCTTAGTTTCATTGGAAAGAGAGAGAGAGTCACAAAGGGATAGGATTGAATTTCAACCTGGAGGTGAGCCAACTTTGTTTTGGACCCTTGGGATCTCTGCTTTCTTATGTTCAAAATGACTAATTTGCAATGTTTTGGAATGATTTAAAGTGTATTTATTAACTAAATTATGTGACCTAATACTTGAAATGTAGAATTTTTATGATAACAAAAATGGAAAAGACAATTTGTAGGAAAATATGAGAAGGGTAGAATGGTGTGCACCTATCATAAAAAAGTGTGTTTTGATCTTTGATCAGGGACTCATTTTCTTAGGGGCGAATGGGTCTAGGTCCAAAATTATTTTTTGTAGACCTATGATCTCAGATCGAAGCTTCTTATTTCTCCAAGTTTGACTATCGAAAAGTTAGAAATAAATTATGTACTTAGTTTTTGTGGCTTGAAAACAATGTTGACAACTTTGAAAACTTTGCAAAATTGATCCTTTGATCAAATTTCAGTCCTTCTTCACCTTTACATCTGCACATACAAAGAGAAGTTTTTTTTTATTATTTGTGTGAATGGGGGTTTTCCAAGTGATCAAACCTTGATTTGGTAATTAAACCTTGATAATAAAATAATGATAAAATGAAGGAATTGATGAATGAACAAAACTTGTTACAACTCACCAAACCCTTAATGTCTGCCCTTAGAGGATTGAAGTCAAACACATCACTCTAAGGCTTGGATCTTGCATGAATTTTCTTGATTGATTGATTAATTGCATGCTTAAATGCTTGCTTGAATGCTTGAATTATTGAAACCTACATCACAATGTTAGCTCCAAAACATGAAATGAATATGCATAAACCTTGATATGATGATAGGATCTTGAATGCTATTGTAGATTACTGATAAATCTATTCTTCAATGCTCTTGACAATAATATTTTCTTTTATGAAAGTTTCCTTAATGCTAGATGGTTTGAATTGATTAAAAGATTGTATTTATAGGTGTTTATCTAATTTCCCGACAATTAGATTCCAAAAGATGACACTTGCAACTTGAATTTGAATCATTAAAATGCCACCAAAAAATATTTAAAAATGGGTCTTGGCACTTAAAGGGGACCCATTTCTTGGGCCCTAAGTCCAAGACACACATGATCCAAGATGTTTTAATTAATGATGTCAATTTTTTAATATAGGTTCCCCTTTTGAAAAACAAGAATAATCAAGCTTTGGAATGCATAGTTAGGTCAATTAGAGGCTTAATTAAGTCCAATCAATTAAGGGGATGCAAACATAGTGTGAAATTGTAAAGGTATGCAATTTCCTACACTACAATAGGTTCCAAATCTACACCCATTTTATTAAGTATTCTACACTTGTTATTATAAACCTTGCTCTTGAGTGTTTAGCAAGTGGGTCAATGGGTCCTATAAAGTCTATAACCCATTTTTAAAATGGGATTTATGCTAACACTAGTTTTAGGGGCATATCATCTCTTGTGTTAGGTTTCCCTAGCCTGTGATAAATGTCACTATGTTTTGCATATTATTTTGCATATGTATGAAGGGTTGGCCACCAAAGTATGACTAGTTTAACCCTTTTGGTTCACTGCAATTGTGTCCTCCTGCTATTCATTCATATGCTTCTTTTAGGATGAATTCTCTTTCATGTTCATAAATCACTCTTCTTATGATCTCATCTCATTATTCATGGTGTAATTCTCCTATTAATGTATGTGGTAAAGACTTCCTCAATAGAGATTATTTTTCCTACGATGAGATATTTGTTGGAAATTATCCTTTAGATAAGAGTATAGCAATATCATTCAACTCCTCTGATACCATATTTATTCGAAATAGATGTGCACTAGGTAGAGCTTTTGGTTCTAAAATAAAGGAAAAATGAGGGGGTGTGCATGTGAGCAAAAATTGGAATGATGAATGAATGTGTGATCTAAAGGCTTAAACACACCTACACTTTCACTAATTTCATTAGAAAAAGAGATACCAAAAGGGTAGGATTGAATTTCAACCCTAAGGTGAGTCAACCCTATTTTAGGATTTGTTGTTTTATTATGACATAAATGACTGAATTACAATATTGGGACATAATATAAAGTGCATTAATAATATAAAATATATGATCTAATACTTGAAATGTAGAATATTATGATAACAAAACCATAAACAATAATTTGTAGGAAAATCTGAGAAGGGTGGAATGGTATGTACCTAGCCTCAAAAGTGTGTTTTGAGTTCTTCTAAAGGACAAATTCGACCAAGGGCGAATGGGTCTCTATACAGGGATCAAAAATCAAGTTTTGCAGTCCTATGATCTCAGATCTAAGCTTTTGATTTCTCTAGGTTTGATTGTTGGAAAGTCAAAAATAAAATCTACAAGTGAGTTTTTGTGGCTTGACAACTTTTCAAAATTGCTTCTTTGATCAAATTTAAACCCTTCTTCACCTACAAATCTGCACATATAAAGAGAAGAAAAATGTTTTTTTATTGGTGAATAGGGTTTTACCTTGGTCAAACCTTGATAATCAAATAATGACAAAATAGAATTGATAAATGAATAAATCTTGTTACAACTTACCAAAACCTTAATGGCTACCCTTAAAGGACTAAAGTCAAACACATCACTCTAAGGCTTGGATCTTGCATGAATTGGCTTGATTGGATGATTGATTGATTGCTTTAATGCTTGCTTGAATGCTTGAAACCTACATCACAATGTTAGCTCCAAAAACATGCTTGAACACACATAAAATTTGACACGATGATAAGTATTGAATGTTGCAATAAATGACTAATAAATCTTCTCTTCAATGCTCTTGGAAAGAATATTTTCTCTTGTGAAAGTTGCTTTAATGCTAGATTGTTTCTTAGATTTGAATTGACAAAAAGACCTTGTATTTATAGGTGTTTTCCTAATTTCTTGATAATTAGATTCCAAAAGCTAACACTTGCAACTTGAATTTGAGTCATTAAAATGTCACCAAAAATATATCCAAAAATGGGTCTTGGGACTCAAAGGGGACCCATTCGCCCATGGGTAAGTGGGTCCTGGGCCTTAAGTACAAGACACTCATTTTACAAGATGTTTAATTTGATAAATTCATTAATTAAATATAGGTTCTCCTTTCATAAAATGGGATTAATTAGGCCTTAGAATGCATAATTGGGTCAATTAGAGGCTTAATTAAGTCCAATTAATTAAGGAGATGCAAACATAGTGTGAAATTATAAAGGTATACAATTTCCTACACTAAATTTAGCCCCCACTTTAGTGATAATATGAACTTGCACTCAAACTCACATTAAAGTAGACAAATAAGTCAAGAGAGGTCTAATCGTACAAGTGTTAGAAAGATAAGATGACAAAGTTCAAGGAGGAGGATCAATCCCCCAAGATCAAAGATCTCATTGCAAACCAACAAAGGCATAAAGAGACGTGTACCTGTAGAAGCAACACAAGATGCATAATCATATAATGTCAAAATTGATGCAAAAAGAGAAAAGGATGGAGTAGTAAGTTTCATTATGCCACATCTATAAAAATGTGTTCACAAGTGAAAACTTGGTGTCCATTATGCAAAAAAAATACTCACAAGGGCTAGTGAAATCTGTTATCCACTAGGTGAGACCTAAGGTAAAAGGGTGAGAAAATCACTAGGTTGGTATGTACCCAAAAAAAGGTGGCAGATGGGAAAGTCATGCTAGGTATTTAGGCTACCATATGTAAACCATACCAAAATTTATATATCTTGATAACTTTGATAAGCTGTCATACAATGGTCAAAGGGTTCCACAAGCTTAGAAAGTTGCATTATGTTAAAAACTCATGAAATAAAATGACCACTGGTGAGCAAGTTGTATTATGTTCGATGGCCATGGAATATATGGCAAAGGTTTCACAAAGCTAGCAAGTTGCATTATGTTAGAAATTTATGAAAATAGCTCCACTGGCAAGGAAGTTGTGTTATGCTTGGTGGCCATGACAAAGTTTTAAATGCAATAGGATTAAAAGAATCAAGATATTCAAAGAGGTTTTGTTTAATGCATGAAAGTTCACACCTTAAAGGAACATCACACTTGACATCATGACTAAGCGAGGACTAGTCGAGGAATAAATGATTCACATCTTAGGGAATGCCAACCATAACATTACCACCAAGAGGAATGTCATATGAAAATAAAGGTAACACTCTTATAGCACATCAAACCCAATGTCACCACCAAGAAGATACATCACATGAATTAAGAAGACCACACTTTGAAATCACTAAGAAGGGAATATTCAAACAATTAGTGGGGATCATATGCCCCCACTTTAAAGAAATTTCTAAACACCATGCTGTGAGAAATTACTTTAAAGTAGAAAAATACTAAATTCCAAATTTTAATGAAGACATGAGAGCTTATTTGGAAAGCCCTATTCTAATCATATGTTTCTAAATAAATCTATGTCAAGAAGAGGGGTTGCCCCAAAATACAATGTGAAATATAACATAGAAAAATAAAGAAGTATGCCACATGTGAGCCAATCTAAAGTAGGTTGTTTGTATCCCAAGATTATTCATTATATATACATGGAAGGCAATCAAATATCCAAAGGGGAAACAACAAGTGTCATACTAAGACAAGGCTGCCTAACCCCGTTCCCTCAAGTGTAAGGGAAAAAGGTGAGCCGAAAATGGATGATGATTTGATGCTCCTTGAAAAAGGAAATATGATTGCATAAAGCCAAGTTTATACCCTCATGTATGGTAATGAATATGTTATGATACTATAACTACCACATGAAAAGGAATAGAAACTAATGCTATTTTATAATTGGATGATAATATCCAATACCTCTAGTAGTTTCTTGCATGTTAGGCTCTATAGGACATGGATAACTTTTTCTCTTATCTTACATCCTTTTCCATTATAGCTAAGTTATTTCAAATGTTTGTAACCCATTCCGTGATTTTTTTCATTTCTTTCGAAGAAGGTGGTTTTTCATGATCACTTATGTCATATGTAGATGTATAGTTCTTGTTTTCCTCTTCTTTTCTAAAAGTTGTGGACTCAAATGGTTTTTATGACTCAACTTGTGTGGATATCATGGTAGCTCCTGATTTGTGTGTGATCTTGTATTCTTCCATGAATGTAGGTGTAAAATCTAAGGAACCATAGTCATCATCTAAGAACTTAGTCATTGATGAAAAATATTATCCTTTTCCTCAAGTTGTAAAGGTTCCACTTTTGTAGTTGGTTTCAATGTTCTAAGAGGGTTTGTCATTCATTTTTACATTTGTAAACAACTCTCAGGATCAGAATCATATTTTATTGTGTAAACCTTGTTCTTATAAGTGTACTTCACTAGACTATGTAACATTGAAGGCACCACATTCATTGCATGAATCCAAGGTCTTCCTAAGAGAATAGTATATGAGAGGTCATGAGGCATAACATATATAGGATTTTCCAACATAAAAGGTAATGTTATCACACCAAGTAGTTGTTTGCCCACATTATCAAATCATGGATGGAAAATTTATCTAGTTGAAATTTAGTCTTGTCCACTCCTATTTTATCCAAAATATTTACACTAGAAACATTAAGCACCAAACCATTATAAAAAATGGTACATTTAATTCCAAACTTGTTAATTTTAGCCACTATCATCAAAGCACCATTTTTTATGTTTCCAAATGAGGTAATTCACTTTGATGAAATACAATGTCCATAATAGGCTGATTTATATTCTCAATCATAGTTGCCACATCATTTGGTTACACACTATGAGGGACAATAAGTTCATATTCTTTACCACTGCGTTGTTGAATATTAGGTGTAGGTGGGAGATATGGTTGGGTTAATGTAATGGATGTTGGAGTTTGTCTTTGATGCTTATTGTTTCTAGTGTTATATGTATGAGCAATAGTATGATAACTAGGTTGCTACAAAACATTGTTACTAGTGAGTTTTCTTGCAAAATTTAGAATATGTCTTGGAGACTTTGGTTGGTGTTTAGGTGGTCCTATGATAAGAAGTGGTTTAGGAGATGACTTGGGAGGTCCAATATGTAGAGGAATTTTAGGAGGTCCTATAATTAGAAGAGGCTTAGGAGGTCCAATAATAAAGGGAGATCTAATGGTCAATTGTGTGTTCATAACCTTAGTGGATTGAACTTCATATTAATGCTCTTCTAATGAGGGGGGGATCTAATGTCACCTTATCATCTTCATTTAAGGAAGCCACATTACTATTGTTTGAAATAAATGTATAAATACTATCATCCTCTTGCACCATAACATCATCCCTAGTAGGAGAGGTTGTAGGAGAGAAACAAGCAAGATTCTCATTCCTTTCAATGGTTAGATCTTCTAACATCAAGACACCTTCATCACAAGTGGGAGAGGTGTTAAGAGAAGAACAACTAGATTTTCATAATTGTCAATGCTTGCATCCTCTTGTATCAAATCATTCTCACAAATGGGAGAGATAGGAAAAGTGATACCAAGGGATGTGTCAATGGTTTCATTCTCTTATGCTATATAATTATCATAATTATCTATGATTGTGTCCCCTTTTCCAACAATGTCTTCTTAAGTAGGAGAGGTAGGGGAAGAGAAACAAATAGGATTCTCATAACGCTCAATGATTTGATCTTCTAACACTTGAATATATTATTCACACATAGGAGAGATATTGGGAGAAGAACAAATGTGATTTTCATGATTGTATTCTTATTCACCAAGCTAGCCTCACTCATACGGGGGTAATGAGAGAGGGATCAATGGAAAACAAGAAAAGAGGGGAAAGAACTTCATATTCATATGCTTGTAATAAAATTTCCCTAGAGTACTTAACAAGATTTAAAAATAGAGCATGAAGTATGATAACAAGAGGTTTTTGCAATGAGAACATGATGTAATAATTGTCCTACAGATCTGAAATGAAACAATTTCCCAATTTGTAAAAAATGAAGAAAAATGACACTTTTCTTGCACATACAATAACTATTTTTTAGAATTTTGAAGTATAAATTTAACAACAAAAACCAAAGGAAAACACAGAGACAAAAATGTATGCAAAAATTTGTTAGGACACTTGTACAAGGATAGGTTCATTGATAGGCGAATGAGTCCTTGCACAAAGGTTATAAAAATTAAAATCTAACTATTTGAGTTGTTGTTTATGTTCACTATTTTAGGTTGCAGACTGTTTCCACTATGATAGGTTTTCCAAATTTTTTTGATTAATGTGAATTTAAACTTGTGACAAAAAGTGCGCAAAATGACAACCTTTTTTAATGCAATTTTGATAATTTTTTTGTGATCTAAATGACTGAAATACACTCTTATGTGAAATTAATGCAAGTTTTTGAATTTTTGTGATTTTAAATGATGCAAAATAAAATAATGCAAGATATAGACCTAGGGTTTTGAAGACTTCCAAATCAAATTTAGGATGTACAAAGTCGGGTTCACCAAAATGAAATAAAGGAAAAAGGAGGGGGTGTGTATGTGAGCCAAAAGTGGAATGATGAATGGATGTGTGATCTAAAGGCTTAAACACACCTACACTTTCCCTAATTTCATTAGAAAAAGAGATCCCAAAAGGGTAGGATTGAATTTCAACCCTAAGGTGAGTCAACCCTATTTTAGGATCTTCTATTTTCTTATGACAAAAATGATTGAATTGCAATATTGGGAGATAATTTAAAGTGCATTAATAATCTAAACTATATGACCCAACACTTGAAATGTAGAATATTATGATAATAAAAGAAAAAAACAATTTGTAGGGAGATCTGAGAAGGGAAAAATGGTATGTACCTGGCCTCAAAAGTGTGTTTTGAGTTATGTTGAAGGACAAATTCACCCAAGGGCGAATGGATCTCTGTATATGGGTTCAAAATCAATTTTTATAGTCCTATAATCTTGGATCTAAGCTTCCAATTTCTCTAGGTTTGACTGTCGAAAAGCCAGAAATAAAATCTCCAAGTGATTTTTCGTGGCTTGACAACTTTGCAAAATTGCTCCTTTGATCAACTTTCAGCCCTTCTTCACCTATAAATATACATATACAAAGAGAGAAGAAAACATGTTTTTTTTGGTGAATAGGGGTTTTCCTTGGTCAAACCCTGGTTTGGTAATTAAACCTTGATAGTAAAATCATGAAAGATAAAGGAATTGATGAATGAACAAAGCTTGTACAACTCACCAAACCCTTAATGGTTTACCTTAGAGGACTAAAGTCAAACACATCACTCTAAGGCTTGGATATTGTATGAATTGGCTTGATTGGATTATTGATTGATTGCTTGAATGCTTGCTTGAATCCTTGAAACCTACATCACAATGTTAGCTCCAAAAACATGCATGAACACATATAAAATTTGACACGATGGTAGGATCTTGAATGCTGCAATAAATGAATAATAAATCTACTCTTCAATGCTCTTGACAATACTATTTTCTCTTGTGAAAGTTTCCTTAATGATAGATTGTTGCTTAGATTTGAATTGATAAAAAGACTATGTATTTATAGGTGTTTTCCTAATTTCCTGACAATTAGATTCCAAAAGCTGATACTTGTGACTTAAATTTGAATCATTAAAATACCGTCAAAAACATATCCAAAAATGGGTCTTATGACTTAAAGGGGACCCATTTTACCATGGGTGAATGGGTCCTCATCCCTAAGTCTAGGACACTCATTTTCTAAGATGCTTAATTTGATAAATGCATTAATTAAATATAGGTTCTCCTTTTGAAAAAATGATTAATTAAGCTTTCTAATGCATAATTGAGTCAATTAGAGGCTTAATCAAGTCTAATTAATTAAGGGGATGCAAACATAGTGTGAAATTGCAAAGGTATACAATCTCCTACACTACAGGTTGATCTTTTGGTTCTTCCCCTATTTCAATTATTGATAAGTAAGTAGGTCCTTGATTATGCTTTCTTGGTTTTACCATTATCTTAAAATCAAATTCCTGAAATAAGAGTAAACACCGACATATCCGACCTTGTATGATCAGTCTATTTAGTAAGAACTTTATGGTTCATGATCTGTGAAGAACGTGAATGGTGTGGATAGTCGATAGTGCCTACATTTTTGTAATGCGTAAACCATAGCCAGGGTTTCTTTTTTGGTAGTTGTATATTTTGTTTGCCTTCGATAATTTTCTTCTTGCAAAGGCTAAGGGATAATCCTTATTTCCTTTGGGTTGAGCCAATACTACTCCTATGGAAATTCTGAAGGTATCTACATGTACATGAAATGGTGTATTCAAGTCTAGGAAGATTAGTATAGAGGCCTCTGTAATTTTTTTCCTCAATTTGTTATATTCTAATTTGCATTCCTTATTCCACTCAATACTTCTATTGGTTTTCTTTTTCAATAGTTCCTCCATTGGTGCCACTATTCTAGCATAGCCTTTTTATGATTTTTTGGTGGTATCCAATATATCCTAAGAATTTTTTTACTTATAAAGTTGTCTTATGGGGTGGATGAGTCATGATTAAAGTAACTTTCATAGGGTCTACCATCAAACCTCCTTTTTAGATGATGTGTGCTAATAGTATCCCATAGGGTATGAAAAACATGCACTATTTTAAATTTAGTGCAATTTGCATACTTCAACACCTATTTTGCATCATTCTCAATAATTTTACATGGTATTTTATCAATCTATGTACCATCCAATTATCTAAATATACTTCCAAAAAATAATGTATGAAATATTTAAAAGCATTTATCATAATCTTGCGATATATTGCAGGTGCATTCTTTAGGCCGAATGACATCACTATGTACATGTAAGAGCCCCATTCTATTGTAAACATTATTTTTGGTTTATCCTCACTTATTTTTAATTTATGATAACTAAAAAATCCATTAGTGAAGGAGTAGATTTATCTTGCCGCCATTGATTTCAATATTTCTTCAATGAATGGTGTAGGGAAGGGGTCATGGATGCGAGCTTTATTCAATTTCTTGAAGTCAACGCAAATTCTTATTTCCCTTGTTTTCTTGTTTTTTATTACCATAGGGCTAATCCATTCTGCATATTCTATTGGTTTGATTATCCATGCTTCCAAAAAAATTTCTAGTTATGCTTTAATTTTCTTTTTCATGTTTGGATTTAGTTAGTATGGTCTTGTATGTAGTGGTTTAGCCCCCTCTTTTATTTGTATCTACATAACTCTTGCTTCTTCTTTTATCCCTTTTAATTTTTTAAATGTTTTAGGGAATATCTCTTCAAATTTTGATAGGATCTTTGCAACTTGTACCACTAATCTATCATCCCAATAGTCTCCTAGTTTAGCAAGTTTGGGGTCTCCTTCCTTAGCAATAATTTATTCTCTTAGTATGATTGGTTAATTGTAATATTTTTTTTAGCTTCTATCGGGGATTCTAATTCCCTTTCTCCTTGTTGGACTTCTATATCTAAGTTGTGTGTATCATCATGATGTTTTGTTAGATAACATCTTCTTTGTTGGAATGGAGATTACTTATCTAGCCATTCTATGTAGCACCGTGTTCCTTCTGATTATAGAGGTGGTGTAGGGGTTTGTAGTACCTCCTCTTTATAAGTGGTATCCAATTTGAATATTCCCCTTCATTTTGATTAATGTGATATGTATGTGTATGTCTTCATTGTAAAAAACAAAAGGTGTGGCTAAAATCAATTATAAGTTATGTCCAATTTGTTGTTTCTCCTCTTCATTCTTGGTTTGTGTACCAAGTATGTGCTACCAGTGTTAAAGTCTAATAGAACATTTGTATTTATAATCATTCATTGTATTCATTTCTTATTTTCCATGTGCTAATAAAAGTGGTTAAATGATCATCTAATAAATTATTTCTATTATATTTTGGTATCTTGTTGTATTCTCCTTCTTCTAGTAGGTATCTTGTTTTGATTAAAATTTTAAATATTGCCCATTGTGTTAATTTTCCTTATGTGAATTGTGCCAAATTGTGGTGTTACAAATGAGTGTGTGTTGTAATATGTCAAGTCTTATCTCCTTGGTTTTAAATTTTTTTTCTATGTAATAAATGATAATAATTCACATACTCCTAAATATTTGGGTAGTTTGATATGTGATTCCCTGCGAGATGTGATTTATATGATAAGTTATTTTAGATCTAGCATCCTTACTATATTTTGACTCACCACAAGTATTTTGCAGTTGATTATTGGTAATTGTGGTAATGTAGAGCATCCTCCAATGTCTTCTTAATCATGAATATTCTATGGAATCCAATAATCCTCCAAGAACAAAGTTTTGGTTTCTCTTGTATCCATGCATCTAACACATCCTCAGTGTATGTGATATATGTACTGATTTCTATTTCAACTTCTCCTTCTAAAAATTCCAAAGTGTCATTTTGTGGTAACCATGAGATTGTGTAGAGGTTTTTACTTTTCGGTTCATTAGATTCTTTTGTGTTTACTTCCTCTATACATGATTCCTTTGGATTTTTCCCTAAGGGGATATGATCTATTCTCTTTTCATCCACAAATGATATTTCCTCCCTTCTAGAGTTTACAATTTCATTTTCATTTACAAACCACCTTAGTCCTAGTAATCCATTGAATGAATCAAATGCTTCCTTGATTGAAACTACTTCAAAGTCTACTATTTTTTTACTCCTTTCACATTGATTTCTAATTGTTTCCATGTTGTTGGTGTTTCCAACTAATTTTCCAATTATCTCTAAGGATTAGCTAAATCTTATGCTCAAGAACTCTAGGTCAGTGGCCAATGAACAAGAAATAGATTCTATATTATTTCTCATCTGCACTATAGTCTTTGCAAAACCAAGGTGGATTCCCCTTTGTATAAAATAATTTAAATTATCACAATGCTTACAATGATGCTAGAACAAATGATTTTCTTCACACTAATATTATAAAGGATGAGCCTAATTGGTTAAATCATCTTCAAAACCTTATATTAGCTCTATATTTTTTATAATGTGGATTGACCATAAATAATAGAACAAAGTAAAAAATAACAATCAACTTTAGATTTGATTCTACTTAGATATGATTTTTGTGAACCAGTCTGACCAGTGCCTTATCCATTATAGAGTTGAAATATAAAAAATTCTCTAAATGAAAAAATAAATAACTAACTCAATGGTTTTATAATCTTATTACATTACAATTTAAGAAACCATTAAAGTTATAATATTGTTAATCTTCTTTAAGATCCATATTAAAACCACAATATCCTTAAGTATTCTACTGAAAGCAATTTTCACCTATTACTTGAACATAAGCTTGAAACTAAACACTCATCACAATATATGTTTAATGAGAACCTCAAAATATCTTTGATTTATTAAAATTTAAATTATATTGTATTATAGTATGGAGACATTAATAGTATGACCTATATTCATTTGAGGAGAATTGAGTTGTTTGTTGTCACTTACAAAAGAAGTTTACAACATTTATCCTCCAAATTTTAGAAGGCTTAACTATACAAGACTTGAAAATATACATACCCTCTACATAATAAGGACTAGAATCATTACAATGAGGCTCCAAATTTCCTTTTATAGACAAAAAGGAAGCAACGAGCATAAAATCTCAATCATTGCCAAAGTCACTACAAGATAAAAATCAAGCAGTGACACTATTTACAAAGGAAAAAAAAAATTATACAAAAGTAAATAGCTACCCAAAAATTGGTTGGAGATATTTTAGAGCATTTACATTGATGTATGGATTTTATCTCTTTAAGATTTCTCCTTGCAGGTGATAGGAAATCTCTGACATTCCATTCTTGACATGTCATTGCAACAATTATGTATGGTTGGTGGAGATAGATTGAAATGCAACTCATTTTTTTGCACCATCCTTCTCCATGTCTTTATCATCCTTTGTTGATGTTTCCATCATAGGTGGAAGAAATTGGTTGACCCTTTCCATGTGTTCTTTGCATTCATCACCAATTAAAACTTGTACCATGTTAGAGAATCCAAACATATTATTTTCTAACTCAGAAAGTGAATCCATACATAGATTCAATTTCTCTGCATCAACTTCTCCATTATTATTTATTTTACTATACATAGAGGTGGGGATATTATCAAATTTTGATCTCCACTCCCTGTAGGATCTTATTTTTTATTCCTCATTCAAAATTGAAGGCATATAAAACTCCTCAAAACCTTCAAAACCTTCAAAGGTACTCAATTCTCTTCTCATAAGGTTCATATACCTATTATGATGACAAACAATTCCATCCAATATATTTTATTTACTAAGAACATCAGATACTAGACTGCTATCAAAATTGGGATTTTTAGAAAGATATGTAAAATTGTAATCTTAGGGTCCCAACTAATCTGAAATAATTTTATCCTAACCCCTACTTGAGCATGGCTAGTATATGCATTTGTCAAAATTCTATACCTTTCCCACACCTTATCTACCTAACCCAAAATTTTTTCCACAAAATAAAAAAATTGCTTAATTGCTCTCTCTTGCTTCTCTAGCCTCTTCATTACTTTGTTTAATATTCTCCTTAAAGTTCTTGATCTCAATGATCAAACTATTATTCTTGTGATCCTTGGGATTCACTTACTTGATTTGGTGGAGGGAGAAATCTTGTAGCCATATTTAGTTTCTCCAACAATCTCAAATTAATGACATTGGCCTTTTCCAAGTCTCCCTACAACTTCTTCATTGTTGCTTCTATGAAGAGGGTTGTATTGATTATGAAAGTTCCTGCTTGGATAACACTTGTATCCCCAACTCTCCTAACTATCAAATTTATAGTGAGCTCACTAATATCATTGATTACAAGGGGTTCATTGTTCTTAGGAAAATTTGACCAAATTGCCAAGGTCTCATGCCTTGGATTGAAACCAAACCCAAAATAAAGGGCCTTGGCTTGCTCCTCTGAGCTCAAAATTGGATCATCTCCCCTTGTCTTCTAATGGAATCAAATGCAATTGTAGATGACATATCCCATCCAGGAAAGAGAAGGAATTATGCACTTCTCACTAGTTCCCTACCCCTTTGAGGGGTCATAGCATCCATCTCCTTCTTTAGATTTTCCCAAAATTATGCAATTATTTCTTTCCTTTCCTTCTTTGAGAGGCTCCTATTTGAAACCCTCTATTGCAAATCCTCTCCTTTTTTTTGAGGACAAAATATTTGAACTCTTGGTTGTGATGAGTTTTTCATGCTACATAAATTCACTATAGGCCTGAGCTTTGATATCATCCACAACTTGCCCACCTATTTCAAAATTGATGACAAATATATTATCAATGAGTCTCTCAATAATGACCCTAGGAGGAGGATACATTATCTAAACCATACTTGCATCATCATAAATCTCATATGGTCCTAGAGGACAATCCACCAATGGTCTATATGAGGGGTCAATTTGTTGTAGGGGAGTGACCTGTTGAGAACTAGGAGGAACATCCCCTCTAGAAGTGGAAGAGCTAGGAGTGGTTGGCAGAGGACTTGGCACATTTGAAAGCAACTCATTGACATTATCTAGCATTATCATTATTCTTAGTATGGGATCTTGGAGGTGTGAAAATGATCCCTCAAATGAAGGCCCTACTTGATACCTCTTTAGTTTAGCCTTATAAATTTTTACCCACACAACTCTCCTTTTTGCAACTTCCTTTTCTATGGAACAACTTTTGATCAGATCCTCCACAATCTTGCATTCATGTGAGAAGGGTGCCAACTTAAAATGGTCCTCTAATCATTGATAAAATGCCCTAGGTCACACCTTCTAATATTGTCTACCTTCATTTTGTAAGGTAGCCATTTTCCATATGACAATTCCATCATCTCTTGATGTTACCATAAAATATGAAACTACAACTATTGAAGGGAGGATATCATGCTTCGTGTCATTCCTGAAATGAGTCTTATCAGACTCATTCAATTTCCACATGATCTTCAAGAAGTAAATTTGATCTAGCACACTACTAGGGAGAACACAAGGTGCAATAGGGGATCCATTTACTTTGATTATGGTGACATCTATTTAGAATAACCAATCACCCCAATTGTGATCGATTCCCTTTTTTGGAATTATCCCTTTAGGCCTTAAGAATTACCCAACATCAGTTGATAACCTCCAATCTACTAGAAGACCAAAGTTCCTTAGAAATATCTTGACAAAGCAATCTTCAAAAATAGAATAATTAGACTTGTCATAGTTCTTATCCCAAATATAATTCCATTCTTGGATTGGTATCATTCTTTTTGTTTATAAATGGTCCTTATTTGCATATGTGGGAACCATATACCATCTCCATTGAACAAGATAATGTGACACAATAGTGAATACCACTTAAAATGCACTATGTTGTCCTTTTTGAGAGAATTCAAGGACTTGTGTAACTCTTTTGTAATGTAGCCAACCTAGTCATAAGGTTTATTCACATCTCTAATCTAAATGTCCACAGCTAATACCATTAGGTTCACCAACATCATAATCTTGTTGTCCAAGCCCAAAACTTAGCATAATAAAAATATATCGTCACAAAGTAATCCTCAATAATGTCATAGCCAAAGGCTCCAATTCCCCACGTGTAAACCTCCTTAATTCCCTATTAGGCCCTCTAGGCTCGAAACATGGAAGCCATTTTACTCTTTAACTATCTTTATGCCTTTGATAATCTCTAGTAAGGGCACCCAAGTTTATTGGTAATTGGGTATTGTGGTCTAGATTAAAAATCTGCAAATATAATATCTATCCAAAGGCATGAGGAATTCTCCAATCCATGAGAACAATCCCCTATTCTCAAGGTTGTAAGCTTGAGAAATTTTTCTAATTAGATCAAAATTTATGAACATATTGGGCACCACCAACCTTCCCAACCCTAATTTCCATATGTTACATATAGGCCTATTTGTTAGGGATTTTTAGAAAGCATTCTTGAAAAGGGTGTAACCCTGAACATGGACTATGGGGTGTCTATAATTTTCATTTTTGTCAAAAATATTATCAGATGAAATCCTATACCCCTATGTTATTCTTGGCCTTTTATACGATCCTTGTAACTAGCCATGATCTTCGTCCAAACCCCTCTTGTAACCCCTTGAAGTACCAAACATGATTCTCAAACTAGTATTTTGAATTTTACACTTTGAAGGTGTCTATTAAATTCCTCAATATCTACCCTTCCATAGTCTTAAAATCCCTTCAATATACTTGAAACCAAATGACCAATGCTATTTTATTCTTAGAAATGTACAAAGATGATCAAATTTACTTGCTTGTTTACCATCGATCGAAAGACCTAATTCTACTATGAAAACCCTTGTTGCTCAAAAATATTTAGCAATTTCACTTTGGTATGATCTCCTTATGCTATGAAATTTTTGGGATTTTGGGGAAAATTAGCTCAGCTAAACAATGCTTAATGAAGGCTATAACTTGCACAAAATGATTAAATCCATATCTTTTGCTTGAAAGAAAGGAATTCCTCAAGATTATGGGGACTAATACCTTTAGAACAAAGGGTCCCATGATGCAAAGAATTTATGCAATACTAAAGGTTCTTAAAATGCATGTGCCTTTAAAACAACTTAAGGCTACTAGAAAAAGGGATCAATGATGAACAATGTGAGGGAGGATTCACTAGAGGAATTAAGATATTAGCATAAAAATGTTGCTTATAATTTTATTTTCGTACACATCAATGTTGTAAAGGCATTTCATAGGCTTGTGTGGAGAATGATAGAATAGAAAAATATTTAGTGAACCAAAGAGACTATGTGAAACATCAATGCATATCTAATGGAACCCAAAATATTTCAATACCTTTTATAAATATATTAAATATTCACAAAAATGGGAATAAAAGGATAGGCAACCTAGGTTAAAGGTCAACAATGAAATATAAGAAAAGTGCAAGGGTTTTAGGTATACTCTAGGGTTTTGAATCAAAGCTAGGGTTTTAGGGGCACTAATGAAAATATATTTAACATATCCTTGCAAAATTTAAGGATTTTCATATCCAAAAGGCCAAAAGGTCAAGGAGGCTAGAAATTAAATAAGTACCACCACATGTTCCCAAGGTTTTCATCCCTACACCATCTGCTAAAATAATATTATAAGGTGTTTGTTCAATTTTTGTCTTCCTTATTTGTTCCCACACCCATTTTGGACACATGTTTATGTTGGATCCTAAGTCCACTATTACATTAGTTATCTTCTTGTGGTCTATGCTTACCATACTCATAATTGGTCTTATCTTCCATTGTCTATCATTCTTTCTTGTTGTTCTGATTTGTGGTATTTTATTTTTATTTTTTCCAAAAGGAAAAATTGTTTTAGTTTATCCAATATGTTATATTTTTTAGACATTTTTATCAATTGTTTAAGTATTCCCACTTCTTGTTTGGAAAATTATGTGTTATGCTATACTTATTTGTCTTGTTCTCTTGTAATAGTTTTCCTTGTTTCTTCTATTATTTGATCATGTTGTTTCTTAGTTCGGTAGAATTCCTTATCATGTGTAGTTTCTTGTTATTTTATAGTTATATTTTTTTTATTAGTGATATTTGTCCCTTGTATTGTTATTACTACTTCTTTATTCTTTACTCTTATATCTACCTGATCTTCTACTTTGGACTTACTAGTCCCATTAGTCTTGATATCAATTTGTCTTACTTTTTGGCATCTTTTGTCTATGTCCTCATATTCCTTTGGTATTTTCCTTAGTAATCTTTCTCCTCTAGATGGATTTGGATCTTGAAGTTTTTCACTTTTTATTTGTGTTGTTGCATTCCTATAATAGGTTTGGGCTTTATCATAGTTGAATATTTCATGTTATGTGCTTCCACAAAATCCACAGGGTTTCTTCCTATCACCCCAACATTTTGTTATGAATTGTCCCTATTTACCACATCTGAATTATGTGGCATGTGTTCGTCTTCTCCTTCCTCTACCTTTGCTTCTATCTCCTCAAAATTGGCCTATTTAATTAATGGGTCTTGATACGGTTGGTTTTGTATGGAATCAATATTCCTCTTATTTTACCATTGTGACACTTTATGTTCATGGTCTTGTTGATAAAGTGGTATTTCTACTAGACCTTTGATATATGACAATTTATGTTGGTCACTATGGATTTTTATGGTTGGGTCTTCTCTTAATTAAAATAATTGCAAGGGACAATCCTCTGTTTCATGATCATTCCATTCTTTACAAGTGTCGTAGTAGATGAAGTTTATCTTTTTTGGTAATGTTTGTAGATCTAATCGTAATGTGTTTTCTTTATTATCTCCAATTTCCTTCAAACATTCATTTCTTAAGTGTCATTCTCTTCCATAATAGGTACACCAAATATTGGGTCTCAGTGCAAACATCTCTTGTTTCACCATAAGGTATTGTTAGAGTCTTAATAGTTATATTCTTAGTTTTAATTTCTCCAATTATTTGCTCTCTTTTTTTCCCATCATGTTTTCACCAAGATTGGTTTTTGATCCAATAGGCCAGAGTGACCAGTTCCAGATAGGTATTTAAATTTCTTCCATCTAAGGCTATTGGAATTTTTGGTATTACTTTGGATATGAACTATCCAATTTTTTGACTTTCAGTCAATGGTTCTTTTAATCTTCTAGTTATTTCTTTAAATCTCTTATCAAATTATTTTACGGTTTCATCTTCATTCTATATAAGTTCTCAAAGTTTGTTGAATCCTTTTATAGGTGGTTCTAGAGCATCAAAGTTCACTAAGAAGTCTTGTTTTACTATATCCCACTCCTTATCATTCTTGAGATAGGTTTTTTGATACCACTTGAGGGTGTCACCATGCATGGATCCAATAAATTCAAATACTTTTGTGTTATCCTTGGCTATGTTTTGTCTCCACCACATTGGTTCTAGGATAAATATATGTTTTATTGCTTCATTGGTATCTTTCCTAAAAATGGGTAATTTCCTACGAGTATTCATGTATGTTTTTTCTTCGTATTCATTGTCTATATATCTTATGTCAAATTGATATGTCCCTAGGTTGCCTATGTTAGCCTCCTCTCCTTCTTGTTCTATATATTCTTTGTTTAAGATGTGTTCTATTTCTTCTACAAAAATTATCCTTCATTTTAACGGCATTAAGGGTGACTCTTGGTCTGAGGTTGTGTCTATTCAAATTGTTTCTTCATTCTTGGAGATGCTTATTTTTTACTAAGTTTCATTTGATTAGTTTATGGTATTGTTTCATTAAAGGTTGTTAGACTCACAAGATCCTCTTTATTTTCTACCATATCTTCTCCTCATATTCTCAAAATACTTCTAGTTACCAACTCATCCAGGTAATTGACATAAAATATTATATTTTGAAGATTTTGCATAGGGGTCCCTACCAATTAAAAATACTCATTTATCTTTAATTGGATATTTTTCTATTCTAGATAAGCAATTGGTGTTATGGTTATAGGTGGTGTTATATTTGATTGTTCTAAATATTTTCTTGTGTTGTCACAATCTTTGATCTCTCCTTCTATGTTTTGTATAATTGATTTATTCTCTCCATTATAGAAATAATTTGATTTATCTCTTTCCTTACCTCTTTGGTTGCACCCAAAATGGCACACTCAACAAAACCTTAGTGGTGTTCTCCTCCTCTTCATTTATATTTTCTATTGCTAATGTTAATTCATGTGCTCTTTTCCTCTTTTATTTGTCTTCCATCCTTTTGTGGTATCTTTCCTATCGATCTTGGGTTTGTTTCAACCTTTTGTTTTCTACATTCATTTCCCGTTCCAACTTAATTATTTCAATAACCTTTACTTTCCTTTTATTATCTTCTTTCAAAGCCATGGATTTTTTGGTTTGGGTTTCCATTAATCCTTAAATATCCCATGGTTAGTTTTAAGACATATTTTCAAATCACTCCCCATTTCCATTTGTCATCCCTTAAGTTCCTACCCCATCTCACAAAGGTAGCACCTAATAGTGGTGTATGTAAAAAAATCCCTTTGTTATTTCTTCTTTTTTATTGTTATTATTTTATTATTTTACTCTAAATTTTCTTCATTCTTTAGTATAGGGTATCAAAAATTAAACCAATATTGGAAAGAGGAAATGGGGAATTAAAATCTAGAGATACGTACTCTAGTATCCCTCATGTAGGTTTTTTATACCCTAGAGGATACATTGACAGAAAATACTAAGTGCAGTAGGAAGATCTACATCTATCAACATTTCATATATAACTTAAATAATAACAACAGTTATCCACAACACATACATGTATTAAATCCTCATAACTCCACACACACACACACACACACACACACATATATATATATATTCCAATAATAGTTACAATAGCAGGTCTTAGTCTTTTCTCTATATTATAGTCACTTCTTATGGTTCTCTATTATCTTCTCTTAATTTGATATCTATTATATACATATATTAATGCTTTGCCTCTTATAGAGATGTGACCCTTATAGGGAACCCCTTACTCTAAATTCCTTGTTGACTTGAGGTTTTGCAAGTCCTATGCGGTAGGTTGTGATAGCTTTTACTCCCTGCACCGTATCCCAATAATAGTCTCTTTGAAAAAAGAAAACTATGTTAATGATGGTGGGGATGATAATGTCAAGACAATGATGACATTGGTGAGGGTGTTGGTGACAACGATGATGATGAAGATAATATTTTTTAATATATTAAACTAAGTTAGTATATAGAACCTTTGATTTATACATCATTTAGTTATATAATGTAATATTTATTGACTTTTCTTGCAAAGTATCATCAATTTTTTTCTTATTGTTATTGTCATCTCTCAAATAATATATGTATAAGAATTATTTATAATATTTTTAATTTTATCACCTCTCAACAACCTTTTGTAGAAAAATTTGTGCATCTCCCTTATTCTAGAAACTTGTCATAATAAGTACAAGATTCTCTATTTCTCTAAGTGTTAGTAGTTCACCTTGATAAACATGCAAGTGGTGAGAGAATAAAATCCAATAAACAAAAAATTGAAATGTGTTAGCAAACCCTATAGGTATAAGGAAAATCTACTCAATAAGCCCCAAAAATATTCTTTTGGATGAATCATCAATATTAATTCTACCTTCATTGATTTTTTCTCACTAATTATATGATAAATATGAAGGGTACACAATCTACCGAGAGGGGTGAATAAGTGGATCAAATCTATTTAAAAATATTAGCTCAAATGCACATATCATACAACTTGAATCAACATAACCACTAACTAATGAAAATCAAGAGCACACATTCACACAAGAGAACACCAAATATACATGGAAACCCAAGATGGGAAAAACCATGGTGAGAATAGCTACTTGGGACTACTATCCAAATCTAGCCTCACAAATAAGAATGTACAAGTGAATTTTATAATATGAAGTAGGCACCAACCTACTGGAGACACCAATCCCCTATTGTGTTTGTAGGCACCAACCTACTAGAGACACCAATCCTCAATTGAATCAGTACAACTGGTAGAGCATCAGTCCTACCGAATTACAAAGATAAAGATTGTGGACCTTCAAATGTAACTGAATACATCTCATACACTTATATTCTAGTTACAAACAATATTCCACACTTCTTATGATTTTTTGATACTAGTGCATACATTGAGATGCAATTCCTTTGAATTCACAATTGTCTCCTTGTATATTCACCACCTTCTTTAATTTATACCCTTGCACACACTTAAAATTCAAACTATGCATCCATAAATCAATGATATATATACATGAAATTATGTTAACAATCTTACATGTTGGCTAGGGGTTCACAAATAACCAGGATGACATAAGATGGACCTAAATTCAAAATACATGAAACATGTAATGGATCAGTCCAAAAAAAAGAAATTGTTCTCACAAAAAGAACATGATGTCGTGCACTACCATAATAACCTTAACCAGGTCCTATCTTAACATCACACATAATATTTTAATTTTGTATGCAACTAGCCATTACTACACAATTCTTGAACACAAACAAATTGACAGATAGGCATAAAGAGCCTTCTGTCACTTCATTATTTTTGCATGCTGAACATATCCTCTGAAAACTTAGGAATAAGATAGAACATGTGTAGGACATACTCCTTTCTCAAATTGTAGAGCCAAAATCCATTTTTGAAAGAAATGGTGACCATAATTATATTGCCAAAGAAATCTCTCTACCCTAAACACTGAATTAAATTTTTTTAGTACAGACTTTTAGACCACCACTATCATGGTGAATGGATGTAAAATGATATTACAAGCATACAACAGTCATACAAACACTCCTTAACATCTAATAATATATATTTCTTGATTTTATGTCATGAAAGTAAAATTACCAACATAGATAGGTATGTAGCCATACTAAAATTCTGAAATACAACATACTTTTGCAACTCAAAATGATAAGTCAAGGGGAATATAATTTGATAATTCAAATACCATTATATATTTAGCCTTACATAGAGAACTCCTTTGAAATAAAACTTATTATTGCATCAATGATAACCTCTAACATCAACTACATCACTGACAACCTTTGACATCAATGAAAATATTTGTTCAATAATCTCCCCCTTTTTTATTGATGTAAAACAACAAAATACTGGGCCAACCATGAAACTAGTTGGACATACACAAAGACATTTCTTCTCCTTAGAAGATATAAAATTTTGAGTTCACTTTCTGACCCTTTGAAATCAATGGCAAAGGTAAACACTCCTATGAGTTCCACTTCCCCCCCTTTTGTATTTTCAACACTCTAAACAATTCAAAATTTTGTTTCCTGGATAGACTCCCCTTGAGTCTAGACCACATTGCTATTGATAATAATCCATAAGACCACCCAACCTTTTTGCGATAGGGAGATAATTCCCCCCCTTTCCTTGTGCTTCATATTGATTCAAGAGGAGAGAGAAATAACTCCCAAATTCTGTTAAAGAAACTCAAAAGTATCCTTAGGAAGTGGTTTTGTGAAGATATCTACTACTTGCTCCTTGGTCTCAACATATCCCAACTTCACCTCCTTTTCTACAACCTTCTCTCACAAAAAATGATACTATATTGCAATTTTTTTTAATCCTTGAGTGAATCATTAGTTTCTTTAAAATGTTTATGGCACTGGTATTATCACAAAGAATAGAAATGGGTTCTTCAAATTAAATCTTCATCTCCTTCATATTTTGCTTCATCCACACTACTTTAGTACAAGATTCTGTTGTAATATATTCTGCCTCTACTATAGACAAAGAAATTGATTCCTATTAGAGTGAAAATATCACTCTTTGGATAACATAGGCCATAATCCATTGTAGCCTTCAGATACTTGAATATCATCTTTATCACTTTGACATGAGTTTCCATAGTTACTTCTTGAAATCTATCAACCAACCCGACTACTTATATTATATTTGATCGAGATGTTATCACATAGAAAAAAATTCCAATCATGGATCTATATAAGGTCTAGTTTGTCAAAGAAAATTCATCATCTTTACTCAAATTACATTTGGTAACCATAAGCGTACCCACCAATTTGTAATATTCCATCTTGAACTTACTTAGCATCTCCTTTGTATATTTGTATATTTATTTTGGGAGATGAATATGCCTTTGCCTGATTATGCAATTTGTAACCCAAGAAAGAAAAATAATTCACCTAGCATTGCCATTTCAAATTCAATTTACATTTCCTTCTGAAACACTTTACACATGTTATCACTGCTACCACCAAAAATGATATCATCCACATAGACCATAAATATAAATAGTTGATCGCCTTTTGTTTTTATGTACAAATTACTATCTACACTTCCTCTCTAGAACCCTTGCTACTGCAAGTATTCATCCAACCTTGAATACTAATCTCCGGGAGCTTGTCTGAATCCAAAAATAGTCTTCTTCAATCTACATAGATAATCCAGGTTGTCTAAACATTGAAACCCTTCTAGGTGTTCAATGTATACCTCTTCTTCTAGTTGTCCATTAAAAAATGTTGAATCAACACCCATCTAATATACATTGAAATTCTTGAATGAAAAAAGAGTTAAAAACATCCTGATTTCTTCCAGCTTTGCTACCGAATTAAATGTATCTTCAAAATTTACACCTTCAACCTGAGCATATCCTTTACACACAATTCTTTCCTTGTTATAGATCACTTCACATTCTTAATTTATCTTGTTTTTGAAAACCCACTTGGTTCCAATTATATTCTTTCCTTTAGGTCTTGGTACTAGTTCCCAAGTTTCATTCTTCTTGATCTGATTCAACTCTTCCTCCATAGCTTATATCCAACCTTTCTCATTTCTTGCTTCTTTATAATACTTTGGTTCTATCTTTTATAGAAGAGAAAAATGCACTTGCTCATTTGCCTTCTCAACTCTCCTCCAGGTTTGAACCCCACTATCTTTATCTCCTATAATATAATCTTTAGAGTTATTTTGTTGGAGTTTTTGTAACAACTTGTGAGTCTTCATCACTACTGTGGATTGGTTCTTCATCATCTTCTACTTCCAAAGCACCAATAGACTAAATTGTTTCATCAACTCTCATATTTTCACTTCCTATAATCCTCTTTATCCTTTTGTTGTAACATCTATATGATTTACCTTTCATAGAGTAAACAAGAAAAATACCTTCATTAGATCTAAAATCAAACTTACCCAAATTTTCTTCATCTCTTTTGATGTAGTATTTTCTTCCAAAAATCTTGAGATGTCTAATTGAAGTCGGTCTTCCTCTTTACAACTCATATGGTGTTTTGTCAATCTTGCATATGACTTGAGCTCTATTCAAAACATATACCACAATTTGAACTACTTCTCTCTAGTGCATATCTAATAGATTTTCTTGACTCAAAATATTCTTTCCATCTCCTATACAGTCCAGTTCTTTCTTTCAACAACTCAATTTTTCTACAGAGTCCTAGGAGTAGAGAATTGTCTCTGAATCCCATGTTCTTCACAAAATTTAGCATACTATCAAAAGCGAAATCTCCACATATGTCTGATCTCAAAACCTTGATTGTTCTTCTAGTTTCATTCTCTACTGATGCCTTGAATTCCTTAAACTTGTCAAATTATTTTGAATTCTCTTTTAGAAAATTAATCCAAGTTATTATAGTGTAATCATCAATGAGCATCATGATTTATCTATCACCTTGTAAACTCTTTGTCCTCATAGGTCTGTGTAGATCTTATAAACCAAATCCAATGGTTATGATGTAGAATACTCCTTAGCAAGAAATCTACTTTTTTTCTATTTCCCTTCTTGACATGGTTTGCAACTGGTAGATTGAGGTTTCTTAATCTTTGGCATATCTCAAGCCATTCCTCTTGAGCTAATCTTCATAATTTCATCAAAATTAATGCTATCCAACCTTCTGTACCAAAGCCAACTTTCTTCTTTCTACACTATAAGACAAGTTTTTCCATTCAACTCACTGAGATGATATATGTAACTATCTATCTTGCTTCCTTCCACAATTAGTTGTTCGGTACTTTATTTCTCGATTTCACAACCTTCAATACTAAAGGATAACTTGTATCCTTTATCACACATTTGAATTACACTCAAAAGATTATGCTTTAGTCCTTCAACATACAAAACATCATGAGTTTTTATCTTAAAACCATTAAGACTCAAAGTAAACTTACTGATGATTTTAGCAATGGAATCATTTCCAAGGGTTACATAACCTCCTTCAAACTTCTTGAAATTCAAAAACTTACTCTTATCTCTAGTCACATGGCTTGAGAATCAACTATCTATGATCCAAAAATTATTCTCCTTCAAAGCATGTAGAGAAGTTTGAGAAATCATTGACTTCTCTTCCAAAATATTATTCCAAAATTTATGTGATTCATAACTCCTACTTTTTTATCATTTTCTTCCACTTCCCAATAAAGGAGGACTCACAAAATTGCTTTTACAATTCCTAGCAATGTATCCAAAGTTGTTGTATTTGTAGCAAATGATATTAAAATTGAATAGAGATGCAAATACATTATTGCTAAGAAACTTATTTCTTCTTATTAGATATTTTCTAGAATCCACAGCCTTGTGACCAAAATTATTACAATTAAAAAAATAACCAAAAAAAGAATAATTGAACCTAGTGGTGTATCCTTGTCTTCTACATCTTCTTCTCTTCTTTTGAACATGAAAAAATCCATCAAACCTATTGATGGTCAAAATAATACAACAACGTTAAACAAAATATCTATATTCTATTTCTCCTAAAAAAGATAACTAATATTAAACCACCTATCTTCAAAGGTCTCAGTAGTTGGTTCTCAACTGTGTTGTCATCATTCAATGATTAATGCAATTGTAATATTCAAGGGGCCTTTGCTGATAAGATGGTACAAACTAGATATTACAAAGTATTATAATAGTGGGTTTTCAAATAAATAGAAAAAGATAGATCAAAGCTTTGAAACAAGATGTGAACAAACATTTCCTTAAATTCAGACATGTAATATTTGTAACAAGCATTTCTTAATTATTCAAAGCTGTAGAATGAAATAATTCACAAAAGTTTCATGAAATCACATTCATCCACAATGCAGATTTAATATATGTAACACCATTCATCATCATCATTTTTTTTAGAATTAATTTTTAATAAAAAACATCACAAGCTCATCATAGAATTCACAGATCAATAAACAATAATAAAATATCAACCATAGATAACTCAATAGATGGTTTTAAATTCAATATCTTCTATTGATTTTCATCAATTTAAGAGACATTTATACATAGAAAAATCCACTGGCATACGAAAAACTATAGTCTATCAACATTATCATTAAACTAGCAAACTTCTAAAATTTGACTATTTACAAAAAACTATAGAAAATGTTTAACTGTTTGCATTAAAGTTATAAAAATAAAATATTTAGTCTTAGGAAACAAATCTGACTTCAATTTGTCAACCTTTACAATGAGGATAAATTATAAACTTATAGAAAGAACTAAACACTAATTTATCCTTTCAAAAAATCATGATCCATCAATCAGGGCCCATATCCACAATTATAGGGGGCGCTTCTAGTTGAACAAGAGTCTTCACTTTATTGAAATTGCTAAAACTGGAGAAGTATGCCCCATTCTTGCTTAATCAAAATTGACTTGAAGTTGCTATTTCTATCAATGCTAGAGACTATGCCCAATTCCTAGCCTGCTAAAATTGATCTGGAGCTAACTATTTGTCAAAAATTGATTTGGAGTTTAACCTTTGTTGACCAGATTCTTTTTCAAAAACAAAATATTCTTTCTTTTACTTAGCTACTTTGGTTGCTTTAACTTGTTTGAAATATTCTTTTGTGTCGCTGAATTTTTTTTGCAAGGTCTCCTCTTCAGGCGCATATACCCATTCCACCTTGAACATTTCCCTTTCAAAATCCTTGGTGGTGGCAGCATACATATCTTGCAGTTGTCTAATATTTCTAGCAACATCTCATACATAAAATCTGATTTCCATCAACTTATCCAAAAGAAGGCCTTCATCATCATCTCCTTCTTTTATCATCCCTTCTAACCTGATGTTCCATTGATCTTTCATCTCTTGTAAGGAAATAAAACCAGGATCTAACAAAACCTCCTTACTAATTATATAAAGAACAACCCCCTTAATCACCTTTGTTTCATCAGATAAATCCTGCTAAGCTTGTTGCAATATCCTTTTATGTTCCATGAGAACCTCTATTTTGAAGATTAAAATGTTCATACATTTATCAATATAACTGAAGTCTTGATCTTCTAAAATGACATACTCAATTATATTTCCCTTGGACATCTTTAAAATCCTTAGCTTTTGCATATACTCCACATATTTATCCTCTTTCGCTCTTAGCTACCAAGTATACCATTTTAGAGATTTAATCAGCTCACTTACCTTAGTATAACATTTAGAACAAGTAGTAAAAAGTTCCTCTATCTCCTTCCTAAGAATGTAAACCCATTTATCCATCATACAAGCCTTCCTTTTCATCTCGCTTAACTCATCAACTTCCTTACGACTCATCAATACGAGATCTTCTGTTGATGCTGGCGGTTCAGAGGTAGATAAGATTATCTCTTTCAAAAAACTCTTCATATACCTTGCCCGAGCCTTAAAATCATCCTTGGCTTGCTTATCCTTGATCATTCTTGATTTTATTGTAGTAGCTATTAGAAACCAAGATCAAACATGCAAACCTAAACACCTTCCATAGAAGAGAAAAACAATGAAAAAGCAGAGCTTTGCATGAAATGCACAAATTGATATTATTCAAGAATTCAAAGATTACAATGAGATGATTTGATTTAGAAAAGAAAAGTATGCAACCCTAATGTTGACCTAAAAACAACTCAACTAAATAAATCTTACTTATTAATTAAGTAAACTAATTATTACCTAAGAAAAACCTAAGTAAAGTTATGCAAGTGCAATTAAATATTAATTACACTAACACCCCCCGTAAGTGCAACTTAGGGAGACTAGATAAGCATGCACCTAAAACTAAGATGAATAAAAGAAAGCATGAATTGGTCCTGGAAACAAGGCCTGATTAGGTACCCATGTACAAATGCAATAATGAGGTAGAGAAGGAAAACCGAGTGGAACAACCCCCCCTACAATGCGATGACTGCTGCAAAGAAGCACTGGAACCACAATCTGGAAAGAAAGGAACAACCCAATGCCATGGAACACTCAAAAACACCAAACGGGAACAACCTTGGAATCCATAAAGCAACAATAGATGATATGAAGATGACAGAATCTGGAAGTTGTGAATCTCAATGCCGATGCCAAACTGAAACTAAATTTTTTCCATGGGAACAAGTACCATAAAGACTCATGAACATTAACCATAAATTTAGTGGCCCTCAAACTGAGATGGATCTGAAATCAATCTAATATGTCTTAAGCTAAGACAAAAAATGGCCAAAAGAAACTAAGAAACTAGATTACAACCCATGCGAGTTGTCATCAAAACACAATGAAGATTATTATGCAAAAACCCCCCTGATGGAACATTATATCAGTTCATTTATTACAATACCCAATGATTGCAAAATGAGAGAATTCCTAAAAATGCATAAACATAAAATAAAAAAAGACCTTAGATCTGTGTAGAGGACTGAACCAACTTTCCAATGCCCCATAATGGCAAAAAAAGGATCACTGAGTCAAAAGATATGCCCTCTAGAGTGAAAATAACAACATCTGAGTTCAAGGACCTGCAACATAAAACTAGAACATAATCAGGAAAAATAACCTATAACATCAGAAAGGGCTCAGAACCAGCTTTCCAATGATATCTTGTTTGCAAAAAACTGACTTCGTACGCAAAAGTTATGCCCAATTTGGTGAAAGTGCTATAAAATGGCCAATTTGGCCTACAAGAAACCCAGGGGGCTAAAAACAATAAGCCCCTGGTCCTGTGCACGACTAGGGGCTGGCAAATTGGGGGTTGGTGCGGAGACCTTGGTCACCCATATGACCATGCGAGTGCTGGAGGGCTGACTGGGGGCTGGGCGCATAGCGCCCGGTCCCCCATATGACTGGCGCTGGGTACAATGGGGCTCGTGGGGGCAGACTGGCCGGCGACCGGGTGGGGGAGCCACCGATGATGATGGCAGACTGGTGGCTACCTAGCGGCACTAGATTTTGTGTGGGTGGCACATGCTGAAACACTTTTTTAATTTTTTTTTGAAAATCGTGCCTCGGAGTGCATGTTGGGGAGGTCGTACGACCTTCCTAACAGTTTTTTTTGCCTTCCGGATCAAGAGCTCAGAAATCAACCAAATGATATGTGTCCTTAGGGTTTTTGGCCATTGTGAATGCGATGGTGACCTCCATTCATGCTCAAAATGCTCTGAAAAATCAGCTACCTCCAGAGCTTGCAAAAAATCACCGAGTTTGAAACCCTCACAGATTTCTTCAATGATGACCAAAATAAAAAAAATTAAAGTCATTCCTGACTTTTTCCTGCACTTTGAATCCAATGATGAAGCCCAAACTGATCCAAGATGCTGCATATATAGGCTCAAGGCATGAAATCCCTGAGGAACCCCAAACAAACTCTGCAATGGTTTTTCTTCATATTGAGAAGGGGCTGCATGTCAAGGCTCTGATACGATGTAGAAGTTGATAAAGATCAACCTCACAATCCCCAAGAATCACCTGCATGCAATCACCTATCACATGCAATAGATATCCAAAAAAAACAAGAGGATGTTCTGTAAACTCTCAAGCAAATATGTGCAAGCTTAAAACCAGAATATTGATTATTGAATGATCTGATAATTACAATGTGATCAATCCTTATGAGGAGATCAAGAAAACATTAAATTTCTTGTTTTCCTTTACCTTAATCATTTGATTATGGATATTATCTAAGATCAATTGTCCCCAATCCAAATGTTGTTATCCATCTAGAATTAGTTGGATAAATGAGAACATCCAATTATCAAAGGCATGATAATCCTCCTTCCCAAATGTCCTGGACAACAATGTGATGATATCCCTAATTTCTTCAGAGAAATCAGACCTTTTTGGCTTAGGTGGTATTTTCTTCACTAATTTCTTCTATGTTTTAAGCCATCTCTTGTTGATAAGATTTTTATTTCCTTCCTATTTGCTGCCCATCATTTCAATGCATCAAATTCAAACATGATTTTGAGATTGGGGTGAGGAGGAGGATCAAACACTAGTCTAATCATCCTCGGGGTCAAGTCTATGATCTCATTTCCCTATGAATCAATGCATTTCCTCTAAGTTGGATTATAGGATTGTGCAATTTCTAATATGAATTCTAGACATTGCACAACAATAGGGAATGTAGCTACATGTGCCAACCCAGAATCTGCAATCCTTTTGGCCCTCAGGGTAGCATCTTCTTAAAATATATCATCATGAAATTGCTTCAAGTCAATATGGCCCACTAAGGTGTCAATTATTTTCATGACCTCAGACCCAAAATTAGATGGCACTGGATTCCCCTAAAGTTTGTACTTCATAGTGATGGGAATCTGTTATAGTTTTAACTTCCTAGGTTTTGTTCCCTTTGGTACTCCTTCAGCAACAACCTCTTCCTTTGAATCTGACATTTGTTAATACTTGCAATAGTGACATTAATAAGATAAAGAGAATAAATGTGAGGGGGTAAATTATCATAGGAATCCATATTAATCCTCATTCATTCAAGAAAATTCCTATTTACAAGTTATTCCCGTGTTTTCAGATTTCGGGTTCAGAGTAGAACCAGGAACTTGATCATTTTAAACTTAACACTCAACCATGTTGAAAGTCAGGATCAAGGGATACTTTGAACATGAACTTAAGATAACATTCCCACCACCTTATCAGATATTGGAATCGGGCCTCAAATCAACACTTATGCTTCATTATAAGGTGCGTCGAGATTCAAGATTAGGATAACTACTCAACTCAGAAACCTGTGTTGATAGAAGGTTTTAAACTCTATTTAGGGTCTGATCCCGCAATGTGTTGGGAAATTGGGATTGAGAAGTCACCCTAAATTAATTCTTCACAAACATATCTGATTCAGGATTCACTCCAAGTTCTGATCTCGATGAAAATTAAGAAGTTAGAATCAGGATGCATCTTGAGACTAAACTTTCAAAAATTGAGCAAGTTTGAGTGTCGCTCTGAGTTTAAATATCAATGAGTTATCAAAAGTCAAAGTTGAGATGCAATTTAAAATTGGATCTTTTGGAACATAAGTGGGTATGAGTCAGTTCCAAGTTTTGATCTTGGCATTGTCTCGAAATTCAAAATTGGGATGCCACCTAGCACTAGAACTTAATACTATGTCAAGGGTTTGGTTCCCTTTCGAATTCTGATCTCAAAAAATAATGTGGTGATTGAAATCGGGGAATGAGTGGGTACTTTGACAAAAACCTCTAAACATAGTAAGGTCCTGACCCAAACTCTAATTCTGATGAAAGATCAAAAATTAGAATCGAGACATTGATAGGACCCAAACCTAGGCATTGGTAATAGGTTGAAGTTTATTTCCGAAACCCGATTCTTATATGAATGAGGAAATCAGGATCAAGACAAAACCAAACATGAAGGCAACAAAATTAATTTAAAAACATTTTCAAGCATACCTTCAGGATCAAGATCAAGACATGTTTCAAAACCCTAATAAAGACCATTTGAAAAATTTAATCATATTTCTGTTTCATTCAGAAATTGGACACAGTAAAATGTAGGGTTTTGACTCATAGTTTGTAATGGTAAAAATTTTGAAGTTGACTGTTAAAACAGATTTGACCCAAGAGGTATGGAAACCCTAGCTAAACTAGGGCATGATGAGAACAAAAAACCCACGCAAGAAACATAGTGCAAAAAAAAAAAAAATGAAGGTAAACCCAAAATAAAAGGGAAAACGACACACCAAAGGGTGCAAGGAAAATGAAAAACAAGAAAAACAAGAAACAAGAAGAAACAAAAAACATGAACCGACAAAAGAAACAAACTGGAAAAATAAACATACATAAACTAGAAATGAAAGGAAATAAAATGAGAAAGCACCTACCTCAAGAAACATGACAAAAAATACAACAATACGGCGAGAAATCCAAAATCGATCTCAATCCCCAACCCTTCACTCCACTTTGGTTCACTCCGTCGAAATACACAAGCAATAATGAGAAAAAACCAAGGAGCAACGAGAATATAAACTCATTCGCGCATGCAAATAGGTGGCCATTAGTGTGGGGTGGTTTGGGAATTAGTGTTGGGAAGTTACCCAGACAATACCAAGGTGAAAAAACACAAAGGTAGGCCAGGAGTCAGGATTGGGGAGAAACTTGACACCGGAACTTTTAGCAAGTGCAAAGTTTCAAGAAATTTTTGAAATCCGAACTCGACAAGCAAGAAGAAGAACAAGTGCAAAAATTGGGATCAAGATGTAACCAAGAACAAGAACTTTGGAAAAGTTCTTAGTTCCAGTTCTAGTTTGATATCCAATTCCAAAGCACACAAGGAAAAACAAAAGGGTCGAGAATCGAATTCAGGATGAAAATTGGAACAAGAAATTTTCAAAGGTTCTTGGTTTTGGTTTCATTCTGAAATCTGATTCCAACAAGCGAAAAGAACACAAGGAAGAAAAGCAGAGGCCAAGATTAGATGGAAACTGCAACTCACACTTTTAAGGGTTCAAGGTGATAACTTTGATCTGATACCCGAACCTAATAGAACAAAAATGAAACAAGGAAAAAAGTGGAGATCAAAATCGGTATGGAAATTGGAACTAACACATTTAAAGGTGTCAAGTGCTAGCGACAGTCTAAAACACGAACCTAACAAACAAAGGATAACAAAGACTTGGGAGGAAAAAGACAACTCCCAAAGCCCGAACAAGAACACCAAAGACAAAAACAACAAAGGGGGACCCATTTTAATAAAAAAGAAATGGTGTAGTTATGCCAAGCATAACAACACTGTGTCTTGCTTCCATCACATGCAATCTCTTTCAGATTTTGTACTTTCAAAACTAGTCACTTTCAGACTTTCATTAATAGGCTTCAATATCTATTATGTCACCTTGTTCTTTTGATCATCAAAACCAATCTAGTTTTGACTTGTAGATATCTCTAGCATCCCAATATTTGATCTAGATTCTTAGTACTCTTTTCAAACTTCAATTATAAATGAAGATTTACTTTCTCAATCTCTTTTCTTATTATCACAATTTTCGTTCGAGATTCTCATAGTCCTTGTCCCTTGAAAATAATCTTTTGATTATAACTTCTTCAATCCTTTTTTTCTCTTTTTCCTAGGTCTTTAGTTCAAAAATCATCTTCTCTATTTTCTCTAAATCCTAAGACACCTTTTCTTTAGCCTTCACTTCTTCTACAATTCTCTTCTTCAATCTCTTAATATTTTTTCTGGCACATAGTAATTATTCCACAAGATCTACTTCATCTTCATTAGTTTCAAAATCCATGAATACAACTTTCTCTTTTTCATCTCCGAAGATATATTCATCTCCTTCATTTGTAGAATAGCCTTCCTCATTAGATTAAAAACTCTTTTGTTTCTTTTGACCTTTATTCTCATTCTAAAATTATTTATTTCTATTATTTTTCTCAACATTGTTAGAGTCCTTGTGAGGAAACTTAGCCATAAAATGTCCTACTTCATTGCAATTAAAAAAATAAAAGGCAACTTTCCCTTATACTTACCAAAACCTCTTTGTAGCTTTTTGATAAAACAATCTTCCTCTGAATCTGATCCAATATCAAAATTTAGGTCAAATTTATTCTTAGATACTCTAAATTTTTCCTCTTTCCTTATAGAGTTATCAATTTCAAATCTCATTTCAAAAGCAGTTAGAGTTCCATGTAGTTCAATTATCTTCAAAATATTTAGATCTTTAGCTTCTTCAATAGTATAAAATTTAGAGTCAAACCTTCTAGAAAGATCTGAGTACCTTTTTCACAACATTATTTTATTTCAATTCTTCACCAAGACCTCAAATAGAGTTGAGAACTTCATCAACCTGAAGCATGAAAGTGGCAATATTTTCATCTTCCTTCAAGCTTTCAAACAGAGATCTATGGGTTTACAACTTTGCCTCTTTGAATTTTTCATCACCTTCATAGATGATATGAAAATTTCACCATATTTCCTTTATTTTTTGCATTGTATCACTTTCATAAATTAAGATTTAGTCAATCCACATAAAAAACATTCCTTTCCTTAGCATTAATTTCACAAGCCCTCTTTGCGAACTAATCCCTAGGAGGGTTTCATGAATTTCATATCCCTCTAACACTAACATCTAGATATCAAGTCCAAGAATCATCAAGTAGGATTCCATCCTAACTTTCCAAAATGTAAAAGTGGTTCCATCAAAGAGTGGTGTTTTATTTGTAGAGAATCCTTCTTGAGAAACTGAGTGTGCCATCCTAGATCTACCTTAAGCTGTTAGACTTCTTCAAAGGAACTTGGCTTTGATACCAATTGAAGGGCACACAATCTACTAAGAGGGGGGTGAATCAATAGATCAAATTTGTTTAAAAATCTTAGCTCAAATGCACATATTAGAAAGCTTTAATCACCATAACCACTAACTAAGCAACATCAAGAGAACACATTCACATAAGAGAACACCAAACATACGTAGAAATCCAAGATGGGAAAAACCATGATGAGAATAGCTACTTGGAACTACTATCCAAATCTAACCTCACAAATTAGGAATGTACAAGTGAATTTTACAATATGAAGTACGCACCAACCTACTAGAGACACCAATCCCATATTGTGTTTGTAGGCACCAACCTATTGGATATACCAATCCCCAATATTAACCAGTACAATTGGTAGAACACTAGTCATACTAAATTACAAGGATAAAGCGTGCAAACCTTTAAATGTAGCTAAATACACATCATACAATTATATACTGGTTACAAACACTCTTCCACACTTCTTATGATCTTCTAATACAGGCGTATACACTGAGATACAAATCCTTTGAAATAAAAATCATCTTGTATATTCACCACCTTCAATTTATACCCTTGCACACACTTAAAATTCACACTTTGCATCCACACAATAGATATATATATATATATACATGACATTATTTTAACACTCTTACATGTGAGACAGGGGTCCAAAATTAACCAAGATGACATAAGGTGGACCTAAATTCAAAATACATGAAACTTGTAATAGGTCGGTCCAAAAAAATATTTTGATACCGCTAAAAGAACATAATGTCGTGTGCTACCACAAGAACCTTAACTGGGTTCTATTTTAACACCACACACAAGATTTGAATTCTACACACAACTAGCCATTACCACACATGCCTTGAATACTAATAGGTTGACAAACAAACACACAAAAAATTTGTCACTTCAATATTTTTGCATGTTGAACATATCCTCTGAAAAATCAAGAATAAGATAGAACATTTGTAGACATCTTCTGTTCTCAAACCACAGAGCTAAACTCCATTTCTAAAAGAAATATTGACAATAATTATATTTCCAAAGAAATCTCTTTATCTTGAACACCGAACTGAAAAATTATGGTACATACTTCTAAAGAACCACTATCATAGTGATGGATGTAAGAAATATATTGCAAGCATACAATAGTCATACAAACACTCCTTATCATATAATAATATATATTTCTTGATTTCATGTCATAACAATAAAATTACCAACACAGATAGGTATGCAACCATACTGAACTTCTGACATACAACATACTTCTACAAATCTTCTACAACTCAAAATGATAAGTCAAGGGGAATATAATAATAATTCAAATATCATTACATACTTAGCATTACATAGATAACTCCTTTGACATCAAACTTCTTATTGCATCAATGATAACCTATGACATCAGTTACATCATTGACAACCTTTTTTTTAAAATAGAGCAACATAGATGACTAAAACCAATAGAGATCGAACATTCTTATTATACAACCCTAATGTGTCTTGGTTATTGAAACTTGTGGTATCGTGTCATGAAAATATTAAAAATTAAAACAAACATGAGTAGAAGATGACTCAATATTTTCCTTGGAGAAATCCAATGTGGGAAAACTCTAGAAAAATAACTCATTATGATAATTAGTTTTTACAAGCTTGTTCCTTATAAGGGTCTTCTTAGAACACCTCTCTTCTAGAAATATTGCTTGCACCTAATTTAGAAAAATTTAATGACTAAATTAAATCACCTAATCCCGAAGAATTATGGAAATATACTTGTACTTGTGAACATGAAATGAAATCAAGCTAAATGCAACTAAGTTAAATAGATAAAGCAATCAATTAACCTAATTAGATCATATTCCCAATTAAATTCTAAAAAATGCTAATGAGGAAGCCATTAAAACATGAAATATCAAGAAATTATGAATTGGAATCCTAATTAACACAAGTAAACCTCATCCCATTGGGGGATTAGTGTTGGTTTGATGTGGACTGCTCAACCCTTTCCTAATCCCATTATTGAATTTGCAAATCTTCAATGGTGTGAGGAGAAAATGAGGTTGATTCACAAGATGAAGGATGAAATGATCTCAAATGGCTCAAGAATTTTGTAGCATAAGGTTGAATAGATGTTTGTGAATGATTTACTCATGGAAACAAGGGTATTTATAGGCTATTAGTTGAATCAATGGTCAAGATTGAATTAGCTAATCAATGGATAGAAATGAATGTGAGAAGATGACATGAATTGAAAATCAAATCAATGGATGAGATTAAAGAATGACATGGATTGATGATTTTAATCAAGGGCTCTAATTGAATTCAACAAACACATATCCCTTAATTTTAGGAAGAATTTTGGAAGATATTTCCATTTGGCGGGAAATATTTGAATTTGAATGAGAAGAATATTTGATGAGAATATTATTTGAGTGGAAAATTAGTCAGTTAAATAATTAGGAAATTATTTAATTGTGCAAGGTGGGAGAAATTTAAGTTTTTAATTAAACAATTAAGATCATTTAATTAAAAGGTGTGATTAATGACATTTAATCAAACAATTAAGATTATTTAATCAAATGAGAGGAATTAAATCAAATAGAATGAAAATTAGCATGAAAAAGGTGAATTAACCAAATAGTATTAATTATCCAATTAATAGAGGAAAATGATGAATTTAATTAAATAAATAGCATTATTTAATTAAATAAAGGAAAATAGTTGATTCAGGGTAGAAATGGTATTAGTAATCGAATTCAAATGCATGATATTGATCAGAACAATTTAAGTGTCTACATTTTACCCCTCTTTGAATTGAGGTACTTGCTGCATTACTTCAAAGAATTGATGCTTATTAGATCAACATTGCTGCTCAAATATTTTTTATTTTTTGGGATGCCACACTGTGCCCAAAGACAAGGAATGAATGCTGGTTTGCTACCCCCTTGAGAGATTCAAGCCTAAATTTTTATTTTTAGGTTGAGATCGTGACAAAGATACATGATTGGTTCAATTGCTAAGAGGATGAATAACAAGCCTCAGGATATGGATAAAATGATCATAACAAGTTGTTGGGAAAAAAAATGGAGATTCAAGGCCAAAACCGTAGTTCTAGTAATGCATCCAAGGTGAAAACCTAATTTTCCATGCATATATAGGAGGTTTGGGTCACTTTCAAGCTCATTTGCATACCTAGATTTGATAAATTTGAGAGCTTCTAGAGTGATTTCACGAGAGACCTAGTTGAGAAGGTAATGAAATGGTGGATCGTGTGCTTCCCCCACATTGCATAGATAGAGTCTGTGAGTTCTAGCAGCTAGGTGATGTAGGACCACCGGTATGTACCCACAAATATTTCCTTACATGTCTTTTGAGATAGCTAAATTTAGGCTAGAATAGGTCAAACAAAGGCATCATTTTTTCAGCGGTGCTTTTGTTATGATTGATGATGCTTTTTTTGGATTCAACAATTCCTTTGCAATAGGTCATCACTCTAGAACATTTGTGTTGAAGTTTAGAATACCTTAGCACTTTTGCAGAAAATTCTATG